>JAKUCM010005884.1:0-42280 GCA_023374145.1 Lepidium sativum
TTATTTAAGAGTATGATTTGAAGTGACTATAGTAATACTATATATTTCCACCCAAAAAATAGTAATACTATATAATAGTTTTGATGTTTTTTCTTGGGGTTTAACATAAGTACTCAAAAATTAGGGTTTTAGAAAAAAAATTATTATTAAGAGAAAAGTTAGATTGCTAAAAGGATGGACCGTCGGATGATAGATGAGCGAGATTCGAAAGGCAAGGAGGTATGGACAAAACATCCCAACAAATGTGTAAGAAGGATTCCATCTTCATTCTTAAATTACACGTTTATATATCTTTTTAGTCTTTTTCAACATTTGTATACACAAATCCTTCTTTTTTTTGTTAAACTATTTCATACAAATGAATTCCCGCAAAGGTTGTATAGTAAAGTATAACAATGCTACAAATCGAAATAACAATAACAAAGCAGTTCAAACGGTACGTACAATTATATATATAAACAGATTGCACCTGTACATAAATATTTAATATGGGATTAGTAATATATTGCTACTTTTTGTTTCTAACGATATCAGTCAATCGTGGAACATATTTGACAACAAAATATCAATAAATGATTAGTTTTAGCATCGAGCATAAGCGAAAGAACTATTTTAAAGAAAAATTTATAGGGTTTATCAACTATATCAATAGCTTTAAAGAGAGAATGCAAACTTTGATTAAATATTATATTTGATTGACGACTTGTCAAAACGATCATCAATTGTTAACTTTTTTTTGTCACCCATACGTTCTTGTAATTCATGATTAAAACAACACACAAGCTGATACAATACGTAGAATGCTCACATAAAACTGTCTCTCTTCTTTCTTTCTTTTTGTAAAGAAAACTGTTTATTATAAAGACTCATTAAGAGAGAAGACATAAATATCGATGCATAGGAAAATATTGAGAAAGGTCGCAGGTCACATGCCAAGGTAAGTATTTGCTACCACTGACACACCACTTCTCAATTATTTTTATAATAAGGTTTATATAAACATCTGACACACTGTATCCTGTTTTTCTTTTTCTTTTTCTTTTCATGTTATTGTTATTTGAAATTTCATTTTGTTTCTTTATCAAGACAGATCTGACTTGCATTGTTTCCGATCTATGAATCAAGCATGTCATGGAGCATGTAAAAAGAAATAGTTTTCTTTCTCAGCCCAATAATTTTTTTTATCAAAAATTTGATTGGTATTCTAGCCAACAATTTAGATTTGGGCATTTGGGTATTCAGATTGGTTTTGGATAAAATCTGATTGGATACAGGTTTTTTCGAGTTCATAATTTTGATACCTGTATACAGGGCCGACTCAGCATTTATGTGGGTCTCTGGAATTTTTTTTTACTTTTTATTTTTAATATTAATATTTTTGTTTTTGTATTAACAAAAAATTTGGACATTCCATAATTTTTCTAAAACATTTGAGCCATTTTTTTGTTATTTAAAATTTTTCTCGGCTTATTTCTTAAGTTTTCAAAACAATTTTGTGCATTTTTTACCCTTAACAAAAATTATACGCATTTTCTAGAATATAGATTTTTTTAATTTTAACCCAAAAAAAAAGAAAGAAAACGTTTTGGGCCTTGGGCCCGGTGTTGCACTCTCGCCCGCCCTCCTAAGCCGGCTCTGCCTGTATAAAAAATGGTCTTAAATTGGTTTGGTATCGGTTCGGATCTTATCTATTCTAGGTCGGATCGGATCTAATTTTCTGATATCCAATAAAAAACCAAAATTAATTCGGTCTGATTCTGATTTTGGTTTGGATCTGGATAAGGTCCAAAAATCTGTGAAAACCCGATGAATAATCTATATTTTAAAGTATTTATACCCGAAATAAGCAATTATCTCTAAGTACCTAATTAGTTATAGTAGCCGTTAATTCATTTCAGATACCCGATCGGATATTATCTGACCTGAACCAATACATGCGGGTAGAACATAAGAAGACTCAATAGTTACTTTATCCTAATATCAAATCCTACCTGAAATTGAATTTCTGGATCGTTTCCCATTCGAATATTTGGTTCCGGATAACATACCCAGACCTACAATAACTTGTAACAAAAAGAAAATATGATCAGTAAAAATAGAGAAGTGATGATCAGTATAGAGAAGTGATTCGGTTTTAAGTTAAATAAATAAAGAATCATTATATCAAAAGAAGTTTTATTCTATCAATTATTAAAGTAATTTTAATATAAAATCATTATAATTATATTTTATATTGATAATATAATTAAACCATTCATTTAGGAAAAAGTATAATACAAACAATTATAAAAACAAACTAAACTAATTTTGATTATTTCGATTTTCCTATAATATATTTATAATATATTTTTTATCTTTAATATATGTTATTTATTATTTATTCTTTTTTCATGTACTAAAATTAAGTTTATAGTATATGTTTTTTACTTTTGTCTTTGTAATTATTTATGTAAAATTTACATGATAATTATTTGAAAATTCTGATAAAATTATGTAATATCATTGTAACTATTATAATTCTCTTTTGAAGGTGAAAATGTTTTATTTTGAAAAATTATAAAGAATTTATTCCAAACTCCAAAAATAATTTTAATAACATAACATAAAACACATGACATCGATAAAAAAATCTTGTTTATTCTTTGGAATTAGAGCATAGTTGAATTGCAACATCTGTTTTTTGATGATTTGTAAAATGCCAAAATTCTTTGTTTATTTGGATCTTCATTCCACATATATATAAATGACATGTTCAAATAACGTATTTCACATGTTCAAATGTGATTGCACACATTCCTTGTAATTCTAGTTTAACTTTAACACAAATATGAATCTCATCCTTAGCTCCAACAAATCTACAGAAATGTGGTCGATATCTTTTCTCAACTTACAATGATTCATGAATTATTTGTAATTATTGTAAGTTGGTGTTTTAATATAATCAATCACATGCAAATATCTCGATCAATGTCAAAACTTCACAATTTTTTGATTTCATCCGAATCTTAAACCAAGATACCAAAGCAAACACTATATAGTGTCTCTTACGTTTAAGGTCCTTCCACAAAATATAAGGCGGTAATCTTATCAGAAGAACTGTAATTTTATAACACAAGATGTAGTTATATATGTATGCAAATGTATTTTTTTTAAACAACAAATAACACAATCAAGAAGAGTATGTACAAACCATGATTATCGAAGTGTCTTGAAGGTGCTAAATTAATTAAATATCCCACAATGTGTTTACTAGCCTGTAATCTACACCCATCAAATTCATATCCATCACATTCATATTGCATTGTCTCCATCACAAAGATCTTCGAAATACATCAATAGCATATGCTTCTGATGGGATTACTGTATTGTTTGCATCATAAGACCATCTCCAATAATTAGAACTCCAAATGAGGTTCTTAATATTTGTTTATTATAAAAAATGAGTTAAGAACTCTATAATGTTTCGTAATTTTTTTTATTTCCAATGGTAGAATCCTATTTGGGTTTCTTAAAATATTTTTTATAAAAAATGTAAGGATTATTCTTTGTTACATTTACAACAATGTAAGAAGAAGTTTTTTGATATGGTTTATGCAACAGAAGCTTTATTAAATTTCCAATAAATCTATTATAAGCATAAACACTATGCTAGGAGTTGTTTACTTTTGAGTGTACGGTACAAATGCATATAAATTAAAGAAGCCAATGTCTAATGTTCTACCTTAAGCATAGAGACACCAATACCTTAAGCATATAGACACCAAGAACTGAGATAAGCCAATTTCTAAAGTTCTATATATACAAATTGCAGAAGCCAAGTTCTACCTTAAGCATAGAAACACCAAGAACTAAAAGAAGACAATGAATTCACTTACGACTGCAGCTGGGGAGTGGAGACCCAGAAACAGGACCACATCAATGTGGAGCTAGGTCTCTATGGCCGATCCCACCACTGCACTTGCCACTAGTCCTCCTGCTTGCTGTTAATACATCAGCTTTCCTTGAACCAATACACAAAGTTGAATCAAAGGTGGTCACTTTGTAGTGACATTCAGAAGGAGGAAGTTATTATTACATTCTTTTTGGTCATGAAGTATAAGGAAGCTCCAAAGCTGCTGGCTAATATAAGTAGGGCACATCATCACCAACATATGGCATTCCAGAAGATTGAATAGAACTTCCATTCACGTAAGTCAAAACCATAATTGCCCCATAGACTCCAGTTTGTATCTCCAAATCTCTTGTGGATGGCATATTAACAAAGACAAGTGAATTCTTCATCCACTAAAAAACACTACTTGTTCCCAGAGGATTAGTGGTCTTAACATCGGCATAGCGAATATTGTTACTCACAACTTTGCCTACTCGGCGTTGGTTTAGGCTCTGCATTAGCAACATGTCATATGCAGCTTCGGTCTGGATATAAGGGCCAAAAATCATATGAGGCTCAAGAGTAAGAAAGCATCACATACCACCTCCACGATTCAAGGAATTTATCTAAACCAAATTGAAAAGCTAAACTCCAATAATGGTGGTATGTGAAAACTAATAACAATACTAGAACAGAAACATAACACTAACAAAACCCAAACAAGAGAGAAATGATTGGAGAAAATTTATCAAAATATACTTGAGATTGTTGGTGCTAATATCTTCTTTAGTCTCGTTAGAAGAGAACAACCCGAGCTTCCTGATCATGTCTTCGCACTTCTGTAACATATCACATCATTTCTTCACAAGATCCTAAAACCCAAAAATGTCAAATTCAGTAAAAACCCGAAACGAAAGACCCATTTAGGTACCCTAATCGAATTCATAGAGAAAAAGTTAGAATTCCCACCTGATCAACACCCGAATCTGAAGCAGCAAGATGAATTTTCCTAACTTGCTCGAAAAGAATCAATAAAGGCATTTCCTCCATAGCTAGACCACCCATCACAGACGAAAATGATAATATCTCAAAAATCCTCAATGAATTTGAATTTCACGAAAGGTCGAATCACGAAAATGATTTTGGATTCGAGACCGTCGGAGGCAGTGGAAATGAGCTGAAACGAGGGACTCTTCGTCGTCCCACTTCAGAGCCAATCCTGTGATGACACGTCACCGGCTCTTAATATTTCCAAAACATCTACATTAAGAGCCGACTCTTCCACTTAATTTATTATTTTTCTTTTTTTATTATTATTTTAAGTTAAAAATCTCCATTAGATACACAACCTCGACAATCAACCTCGACAATCAAGATCTTCAACCTCTTACATACGAAGCCGTGATTTTCCATGTGTGTTTTGTTCAATAAAAATGGCTTATTTATGCAGAAGTTATATAAAATTTAATAAAAAGTATTATTCTAAAAATTTGATTGGTAGTTTGAGTTGAGTTTGATAGCTGATGTGTCAGTTCTACATGCTTCTAAAATGTTGAGTTTTAAAGACAATATAGACTGAAGATGTCACATAAAGTTTGATTTACTGAATATTTCACATAGATTAAAAAAATTATAAATGCTCAATCATTTAATATTTATTCTTTAACTAATTGTACGTCTAGATATTGATTTTCACTATTATTTCCAACACCCTTTCATACATGAGTTTGTCAATAATATTGTAAGAAATCAAAATCTACTAATTAGTTAATGTACATTGTAAATGGAAATGCATCAACTATAATAGAGACAATCAATATTTTAGAAACATGTTTTATGAAATTGACAGCAAATAATATTTACATAGTTTATAAATGTGATATTTGTTTTGGCTAGGTAAATATGAGTTTAAATGTAATAAATAGTTATTTAGTCAACTGTGTGCAACCAATAGTTATTTTGGAATCTTATTAACTATAAAAATATTGTCCACAAGTATTTACATAACCAATAATAATTCTATTACAACTCTAGAACGTATATTATTTTGGTGGGTTGCAGTACAATATTTTTCTCAAGCTAATTATTCATCGTTTTTTATTATTCTGGATGAGGAGGTCAAGATTGATTAGTTTGATGCAATTATCGGCTTCAAAAAATATGGAGTCTGTTACGCTAAACAAAATATGTGTTTTGAATGCAATGATATTTTGGGCATAGTGAGAGATTCTCCAACAATAATCTTAGTAGTAGTAATGAGGAAAATATGTATGAACAAAGTCAGGTAATGACAAGAAATTTACTAGGAGCAGATGAAAATGACTATGAATGTTGGCTAATTATCTCTTTCTTTCTTTTTGCTTTCTAGAAACACTTTGTATCTTTTTATTACTATTCTCACGTATATTATGAATTTTTTATTGAATGTAATTTTTTTTTTAACTTTTTTGTTTTGATTTCTTGAATGATCATCTAAATAAGTTACATTCACAAGGATTAGACATGTTAAATGAAAATAAGATAACAGAATTGTTGCAACTTGAAAATCATGTTATCGTCGAATTCCTCAACTAGTATGCCAGTCATAAAGCACTACTAAAGATATTACACCATAAGACTTATGAGAGGAGAATGGGGAATTAGTTGGAGTCTAATCAGGGTGATAATGATGGATAATCAGATATTTTGAAGCTTATGTGAAAAATTACAAAATGGCTGCTATATTTGTAGTACAAAACATATGTGTGTTGATGAATTCACAGCAATTTATCTTTTGACATATGCACATAATATGGAAAAAAACTTTGTGGTGATAATATTTGGACATTCTTAGAAAACTATCAACATGAAATTTCATGAAGTCTTTGAAGATACCTCACAACAAAACCTCAAAAATACCTCAAGAGCTTGAATTTAAGATGATTGTTGTTGATCTTAGTTCACAGGAATTTACGAAACACATTTTCTAGTCAAAGTACCAATTAACGAAGCATTAATATTTTGGAAATGATATGGCTACACAAGTCTTAAAGTTTTGATAATATGTGATGTGTACATGCTATTCAAATATGCTTGGATCATAGTTTTTGGATCAACCCATGATGCAAGAATGTTAATGATGGCTATGAATGGTGATCCAATTTTTTATACGCCTTTTTTAGAAAATTACTATCTCGTAGATTCTGGATATGCAAATAAATAAGGATTTCTTACCCTATATCGAAGAGGTCTAAGATATTGGGAGATGATTGAAAATGGCTATGGTTGCTGTAGAAATCGTAATCTGTAACTTATAAAAGGTAAGCGACGTCGTCAATTTCTTCAATGTTCAAAGTTGAAAGCAAAAAAATAAAAGAAAAAGAGAAAGAAAGGTGAACAACAGAGACAACCCTAAAATTTATTTTTATTTTTAATATTATGGGTGATTTGCTAGATTAAAGCAAAATTAAGTGTTAATTATTGAAATAGAGCAAATTTTTCTAAATTACTACAATAGTTTTTTTAATTTTATATATACCATTTTGCCCTTTCCTAATGAAGAAAAAAGGTAATTACGAAAATGTCATTAATAAAATCTACCACGTAAGCAATCAACTCTACCACACTAACAGAGTGCAGTATAGTAGAGTTAGAATTCCAGCGCAGTAGAGTTAAAGTATGCTTAATAGAGTTGACATGAATGAAAAATTGTGTATAGTAGAGTTAGAGTTCCAGCGTAGTAGAGTTAAAGTGTGCTTAGTAGAATTAGATTTCTAGCGTAGTAGAGTTGATGTTTGCGCTTTAATCAACTCTACCACACTAACATAGTGCAATGTAGTAGAGTTAATTTTGAAAACCTAGCCTACTTCTGTAGTAGAGCTTAAATTACGAATTTACACCTCAGTTATTAGCTCATTTGCCACACATCCAACTGATTCCTCCATAAGTGACGCCATTGTAGCTTTCTTGAAGTTCCTTTACTTCTTCCAAGCTCCTTTGCTTTTTCTGTTTATGTTTGGATCTATGGATCATATTATTTTGGTTTGTGGGATTTGGAGTTTTAATGAAACTCGATGAATTTTTTCGGTGGACCAGTCCTACGGGTGTCAGATCATAGGCATTGTCAAAGATTTAAGGCTCCATGAATTTCTGGAGATGGTTTATGCCGATATTGGTTTGGATGAACATTGTCATGAGGTGAAATTAAGCTACATGCCAAATGTAGTCATTCATTCACTACCAGAAGATACTCCCCCTGTAATTGTAAGTAAAGATAGACAATTGCAAGTGTATTTTTTCACAATTTCGTAAAGAAGCAATGCATCTATGTGTCAAAATTTCCACTAGATCTCGTGTTTCATCGAATTTCCCTAAAAAAGGTCAGTATAGTAACGGTAAAGGAAATGGTGATGAGAAATTCCATTGTAAGTGGGAGAACAATGATGCCTCGTATAATAGAGTTGACCCTTCATGTAATATACAATTGCTCCTTGTACCAAACTGTCAGTGTTTAGTAAAGGTGGACCAAAGAATGAGCGTATACCAGAAAATGTGAAACATGAAACTGAACATGCTGAGGACGAAGATGTGGAATTCAGATTCGATTGTTGCGATGATATGGATGGCGCAAGCTCGGATGATGAAGATTAGATCAGTGTTCATAGAAAATCAAAGGAAGAAGAGAAGAAAAACCTCTCGGAGAAAGCAATGGGGTTGGATTTAAATGCTAAGTATTTGGATATAGAAATGTCAGCACTCGCATTGGTTGTTGGGCAATGATACTCATAAAAAAAAGAACTCATGACGAGGCTAAAGATTCATTCTGTCTTACAGAGGTTTGACTTCGATGTTGTTGCATCATCGAAGACAGTGTTGGATGTGAAATGTTGGGTACCAAACTGTTAGTGGAGAGTGCGAGTTTCACCTGTCGATGATGGTGGATGTTTCTTTTTCCGGAAGTTTAGGGAAGAACATAGTTGTTCTGTTACAGAGAGATCAGGTCGTGCACGACAGGCGTCTACGGAAGTCTTAGGAATGTTATACTTGGAATTCTTAGGTAGAATTGGGTCATATGTTCTTCCTCGACACGTTGCTGATTCAATAAGCAAGCGATTCGGTCTAAAGGTACAAACTTAATTTTACGCCATAGTGGAGTTAATCTTCCTAGTAGAGTTAAATGTCAGTATAACCTTTGTAGAGTTAGGTTGTAGTCTGGTAGAGTTGGATTCCATGTAGTACAGTTAGTCTGACATTTTGAAGAGTTAGATTGTAGTGTGGTAGAGTTGGATTTTGTGTAGTAGAGTTAGTTTGACATTTGGTAGAGTTGGCTTGTAGTGTGGTAGAGTTAGGTTGTAGTGTGGTAAAGTTGGATTCCATGTAGTAGAGTTAGTCTGACGTTTGGTAGAGCTGGCTTGTAGTGTGGTAGAGTTAGGTTGTAGTGTAGTAGAGTTGGATTCCATGTAGTAGAGTTAGTCTGACATTTGGTAGAGTTAGGTTGTAGTGTGGTAGAGTTGGATTTGGTCTAGTATAGTTAGTATGACGTTTGGTAGAGTTAGATTGTAATGTGGTAGAGTTGGATTCCGTCTAGTAGAGTTAGTCTGACATTTGGTAGAGTTAGGTTGTAGTGATGTAGAGTTGGATTCCGTCTAGTAGAGATAGTCTGACGTTTAGTAGAGTTAGATTGTAGTGTGGTAGAGTTGGATTCCGTGTAGTAGAGTTAGTCTGACGTTTGGTAGAGTTAGATTGTAGTGTAGTAGAGTTGGATTCCGTGTAGTAGAGTTAGTCCATTTATGACAACATTTAAGTCTGACGTTTGGTAGAGTTCATTTTCCGTGTAATAGAGTTAAATTCCTCGTGGTTGAGTTGACCTCGTCATAACTACAATTTATGCAGATGAAGTACTGGAAATCACACCATACTCTAAGCCAAGCACGAGCCCTAGTTATTGGCAGTTCGGAAAATAGTTATCAAGAACTTCCGTCGTACTTGCTTGCTATTTGAAAAACGAATCTCGGAACCCTAATAAAGCTCGAAGTAGACGGGCAAGATAGGTTTAAGTTTCTATTCATCACTTTCGATGAAAGTATTAGGGGTTTCCCTTACATAAGGAAGGTTGTTGTTGTCGATGGTACATTTTTGCTAGGGAAGTATAAAAATACTCTACTAACTACTACCATGCAAGACGGTAACTTCAACATATTTCCTATGGCTTTCGGTGTGGTTGATACCAAGAATGACGAATCTTGGGAATGGTTTTTTAGACAGCTCAACCGTGTGATCCCTGATGACAGATAACTTGGCATCATATCAGATAGACACAAATCCATTGCTAAAGTCATAAAGATCGTGTACCTACTTTCTTCTCGGGGTATTTGCGCCTACCACCTACGTAAGAACATTTTGTCGAAATGTAGAGGTGGCGAGCCCTTTAAGTTGTTCAAGAAAGTTGTCACTGCTTTTAGGGTCGATGAGTTCAACGCTATACTTGCTCAGATTTAGGCGTTAGATCCAAAACTTCATGCGTACTTGATAAAAGATGACGTGCGGGTGTGGAGTCGAGTTTACTAACCTGGAAACAGATACAATTTCACTACGTCGAACATTGCAGAATCAATAAACTATGCCTTATCAAAGACAAGAATTTTTCCCGTTGTGCAACTTATAGATGCAATTAGGTCGATGTTAACATGTTGGTTCGTGAAGAGGAAGACGAAGGCCACTCTCACGTCTACTATTCTAACAACATCTATTGAGAAGCTCCTAAAGATAGAGTTAACACTCATACTATAGAGTTAGAACTCCCGTTTATCTCTTCATGGTAGAGTTAACACTGCCCTTAGTAGAGTTAGTCACTTCATAGTAGAGTTAACACTGCCCTTAATAGAGTTAGTCCCTTCATAGTAGAGTTAACACTGCCTTTAGTAGAGTTAGTCCTGTTGTTGTAGAGTTAAAGCTGCATTTAGTAGAGTTAGTCCCTTCGTGGTAGAGTTAACATCGTATTTGTTAAATGACAGACAAAGGTCGATGAAGCTAGACAATACAACGTGCAGGACATAGACGAACACCATGCTATTGTTACGTGATCTGAATCTTCTCATTTAGTCAATTTAACTGAGAAGACGTGTTCCTGCAAGCGGTATGACGTCGAAAAAATTCTTTGTGTGCATGCCATTGCCGTTGTTGAGGCTTGGAGAAGCCGACAATCGAACTTACCCATCCATACTATCACACGACCTTCCTGTACAACACATACTCTGGTAGTATGTTTCCTAGAGATGCTGCACTTCCCGCTCTGGTTGATGTGAGTCGTAAGCTATGTAATCCCCCACACGTGCGTCAACAACCAGGGAGGCCGAAGAAATCACGGATAAAGAGCTGGTTCGAGTGTTCACAACCTGATAAACGTCCAAGAAAAGTTCCAATTTGTTCTAAATGTAAGCAACTTGGTCACAATGCCCATACATGTCGTGAAACCATTCATTCTTGAATAGTAGAGTTAACTCTTGTAGAAGATTATCATTATTTAGTAGAGTTAGTTCTTCTGTGGTAGAAATAGTTCCTTCGTAGTAGAGTTAAAACTGCATGTAGCAGAGTTAGTTCCTTCTTTGTAGAGTTAACACTGCATTTAGTATAGTTAATTTTTATGTGGTAGAGGTAACACTGTCTTTAGTAGAGTTATTTATTATGTGGTAGAGTTAGACCACCTATGGTCTTTCGATTGGTAGATTTAGTTCTTGTATGGTATAAACGAGTACGGTAGAGTTACTTCTTGTATTGTCGAATATTGTACTTGTTTACGGTTGAGTTAATTCTGGTATGGCCGGTCATTTGCTTAATTTTGATTCAAAAATTTAAAAAAGTTCATAATTGTTCCAAGAAATCCAGCATTCAAAATAATTTTTCAAAATAACCGAAAACGAAAGGGAATTACATATTTCACAAGCATCGTCCATAGGTTGATCAATGCCTTCGCCATCGAATCCTTCAAAGAAATGGAGAATCTGTAGGAATTCACCTCTGCAAGTACATCATTCTCGAACATATGTTTGTTCGAGAATTAGCAACTCATGCTCTCCTCGCCAACTGAGCGAGCCTGGGTGATTAAAGATTCTGTACTCGAGGTGGTTTATGTATTCTAATGTATCAGAAATTATTTAATGTAATAGAGGTCCTAGGATTCATAACCTTCCTGTCTTCTGTTATCTCCTATACAGACTAGCAGAAATCCATAAAGTAGTGTGGCCTCTTCACATTCACCATTAGATGCTCTTTGCAGCATTTCCAAACCACCATCACGATTTCCATTCACAAAGAACTCTCTCATACCACATCGGTATATAGCTTCCACATTACCGGCATTGCATAACCTAATATGGAAATTGTTGAAAAGAGACTTATTTCTTGCAGAGGGATAAAATGGAACGTAATGTATATCTATATTCCTGAGAACTTCATTGTCATTGCATCGCTCTTTAAAGTCCTTCCGCTACACGTTTAGCTATGATGTTCGTTAAAACAGTGTTCGGCAAGTCTATGATATGTGCCTTGCGAACAACATTGCTTTTTTTTGGTGAATTCATATATCCAAAAGAAAACAAATTTGGATCAAGATATACAAATAAGCATCAAGATATACAAACATTGCTTACAAGCATCAAGATATACAAATAAACATCAAGATATACAAACTTATACCTTTGTATGATTATGATGAACAGTGTAGAAGCTTTTGAAATATTGAAAGGTGAAGATGGATTGTTTTTGGCAAAGGTGAAGATCGAGAGTTTAGAAGAAGTCTATGAGAAAGGTTCTTTATAACGATTAGACTCTTCACTTTCCCTTTACTTTGTAGTCTAATCGTTATAATGAGTAAATCTTGGAGATCGTGTCCAATATTAAACATTATTAACTTCCACAGCCAGTAGAAGTTGTTAATATTATAAGATGAGGGATGTAGATCATGTCCACGTCTGTCATCCACTGCTTGTTAGTGGCACGTAATGTGGGTGAACTATATCATACTGTAAATGAACTCTAATAAACAATTAATGAACTTTATCATACTGTAAATGAACTATACTAAATAGTTAATAAACTCTATCTTATGTGGTAGAGTTATGTCACCTTTCGTCTTTTTGTGGTAGAGTTAGTTTTGAGTTAGATCACGTATGGTCGTCGACTGGTAGAGTTAGATCACGTATGGTTTCGAATAGGAGAGTGAATTAGTTGTCAATAACTAATATATTCATGTACGACTATATATATATACTACTCTAAGACTATACAAATATATACTAATCTAAGACTATACAAATATATACTACTCTAAGACTATACACATACTATACAAATCTACCAATCCAGCAGGAGGTCTTGGGATGATGTGATGAGAACGTTCTTATCACACTCGTGTGCATATGTTTGATTACTAGAAGAAATTTCCGCTTCCATAGGAAATTCGTCTCTGAATCCAATGACGTATTTTAGCCGAAAGAAGTCGACGTACTCGTCAGAAAGACCTTCGGAGATGCATCCGGTGGCCAGACACTCGATCATCTTCATAACGTACACGCCACAGTCGCCTGAAAATTTATTACGTGGTACGCCTTTAGTCACACGCATAATCTTATATTGAGCCGCGCTAATGTGTTGTCGCATCTCCTTGGGTGAAAAATACTTGATCATCTTCTGAATCATCACGACATATGCCCTACAAAAAATGAGAACCATGTAAATGAACTCTACTACACATGTAAATGGACTCTACCATTCCACACTACAATCTAACTCTACCAAACGTCAGACTAACTGTACCACACCACAACCTAACTCTACCACACTACAATCTAACTCTACAAAATGTCAGACCAACTCTACCACACTACAACATAAGTTTACCATACCACACTACAACCTAACTCCACCACACTACAATCCAACTTTACCACACTACAATCTAACTCTACCAAACGTTAGACCAACTCTACCACACTACAACATAACTTTACAATACCACACTACAACCTAACTCTACCACACTACAATCTAACTCTACCAAACGTCAGACTAACTCTACTACACAAAATTAAACTCTACCACAGTACAACCTAACTCTACCACACTAAAAGCCAACACTACAATCTAACTCTACCAAACGTAATTTGAGTAATTCTACTACACGGAAAATGAACTACACCAAAAGGTAAATGAACTGTACCACATATGTTTATTAACTCTACTATATTGAATTTGAGTAACTTACTTGCATGACTCTATCACTGCAGCAACGGGAGTGCAAGATGGGTCGGGATCGTATATGCGAATCTTCCCTTCGTTGAGATTAACTTCCACGGCCACCCAGTGGACGTTGTTAATATTATGAGGGATGTAGATCGTGTCCACGTCTCTCATCCAATACTTGTTAGTGGCAAAAAATGTGGGTGAAATGCCGCCGAAGACATCTTTAAACCCACCGGGCCACATAAACTTATCCTACTTTCCCACGTAATCCCTTTTGTACGTGTAACACCAATAACCAGAAAACAGTGGCTCCAGGAAAGTAAGTCGATTACTCTTGTATGGGCTTGGAGTTCGCAACGATCTTTGCCGAAAGAGATTCATCCCGTAGCCAATATGGTGTAAAAACATAATTGTATTAGTGCTCTAATTGAACTCTACTACTAGTAAACTTTACGTAAAAATACACTTAAAGTTACGCAATCGTGTAGCCAACCATATTGAGGGACATGCCACTTCTATTTTGGGGTGATCAAGCGGAGAAAGAAATCCGCATTTGGACTCAGGTTCCCGTCGACCGTAAGTTCTCTACAGAAATTAACACATTTGGAAATAATCGACGAATTCGTATGCAACACATCACATTCAAATAGGTACTTACAATTCATGCTTCACATAGTCGCGTAACCAAAATACTTTTATTTTTGCAATCGAACCAAAAGGATCATAGACACTCTGAGAATAAACAACATTCTTACAAATCCTCTTGACAATGGAACAGCCTTCGAAAGGGAATACGTGTAAGAAGAAAAAAAAAAGAACGGTAAATGAACTCTACTATAAGATAAAATGAACTCTACTAAACGGTAAATTAACTCTACAATAAAATAGAATGAACTATACCAAACGTTAGACTAACTCTACCACAATACAACCTAACTCTACCACACAATAAGCCAACTCTACCACACTATAATCTAACTCTACCAAACGTCAGGCTAACTCTACTACATGGAATCAAAATCTACCACACTACAACCTAACTTTACCACACAACAAGCCAACTCTTACAGACTACAACCTAACTCTACCACACAACAAGCCAACTCTACCACACTACAATCTAACTCTACCAAACGTTAGACTAACTCTACCAAACGTTAGACTAACTCTACCACACAACAAGCCAACTCTACCACAATACAATGTAACTCTATCAAACGTCAGACTAACTCTACTACACGAAATCCAACTCTACCACATTATAACCTAACTCTATTAACGGTTAATGAACTCTACTATACTTGAATATGAACTCTACTTGGTTCTTAGCGAGTACTCGTGTCTGAGTCTCTTTTGGTAACACGTCTTCCATACAGACTAACTCCTCCTGTGTTTGTTTACCCTTTTCAGGAGTATCTACCAGGTTTATGACGCCAAGCTGTGACAATCCTGGCTTCATTTTTTCCACATCGTAAGGTGGTTCTTCTTTTGATGATTCTTCTGGATTCCTAACAACCCGTGATAACGGGCTGAAAGGGTCGGATGTCTCCTGACTCTGGATAACCCATTTATTCTACAAAAATATGAAAATATCAACTGTATTTAACAGAACTATCAACTCTACCAATAAAATTTATTTATAACATGATTACCTGGTTCGGTGGGATGATATGTTTAGTGCTGGCTAGGGACACTTGGGTGTCATCAAGGTGAGCATCCATATTTGTTGGTTTAATTGTCTTACGCATAACACCTGAACCTGCACTTGGTGTTTTCTCCTACTCCGAGTCCACCAGGGTAGGCCGCTCACAAAGAGGTGTCTATGAAGATTAACTCTATTATGTTAGCTTAACTGATGGTAGAGTTGCTAATAGTGGTAGAGTTCATTTTTATGGTTTGGTAGAGATGTATTGATAACAATAATTGTTTAGTAGAGTTACACTTATCTCGAACAAACTATATATAACCTCTACCAAAGTTAACAACCCACAACCTTTTGTTTATGTTTGTACAAATATGTATGTAATATTAACAATTCAATGTTGGTACATAAGATAAATCAATCAGAGTAAGTCTCATTCAAATAGAGCCTTACGTACCGATTTAAGTTCCTTATTATTAGAGGAGTTGAGAGTAATGTTTGTATCGCCTTCTATGTCATCTTCGCGATTCACATGTTCAGGAGTTCAATATCGTGGAGTTGTCTGACCTCCACCCTCATCCGTATTCTCAGCCTTGTTCTCCAGGCTATAAACTTGTGGTTGCGCCCTGGTCTCTTCCAGCCTAAGAATTCTCTCAAGCATGGCTGTATTGTCTGAGGTGTTATGCTCCAGCCTAATCACGCGCTCATCAAGCATTGTGGTCTCTGCCCTCGTATCCAGCCTACTCTACTCAAGACGATATATACGTTCAGTAAACACGTTCTGATCGTGTCTCATCCATTCGAAGGCTCTGGTCATATCTCTAAGAGTGTTAAGCAATGCACTCGACTCCTCTGCCTTCCGCTTTTTCTTTTTAACGACTCTAGCCACATCCTACAAGGTAGTGGAGTCATCTATCTCTTTCAGAATTCTCTTATCTTCTTTCTTGTGTTTTTTCTCTTCTTTCTTGGAGTCATCCTTCTATTTTTTTCTCTTTCCCTTTCTTCACCTGCTATTTTGAACTAGCACTACGCTTGCTATCCTCTCCTCGACATAAGCATATGCCTTCTCTTATTACTTATGTCCTAGGCGGATTCATCTAGACTGGAGGCAAGTATGTCTCCAAGCATGGCGTCCACTTGGGGATCTGCAATATCATCTGGCCATAAAGACATTATGTCCAGAGGCTGTGTAGTCAGCTGCTTAAGACGTACCTAGTAGACGAGAAGATACAATTTATTAAACACAAATGAACTCTACCACACATAAATTACATCCACTTAACTATCAAAATAACTCTACTAAACGTAAATGAACTCTACTACACATAAATGAACTCTACTACACGTAAGTGAACTCTACCATACTTGAAATCAACTCCACTGTACTTTAAATTGAACTTTACTATACGTAAATGAACTCTACTATACATAAATGAACTCTATCAATCACCTAAACCAACTCTACTACGAAAGCAATTTACCTTTCCTTTCTCCAACTTCACCAAGTCCTCGGGTTCAATGGTTTGTTTTTTGATTGGTCTCCATCGTAGAATGGGGATGTCACCTTCTTTCTGCTCCTAAAATATTTCAGCCAGTATGGGGATGGACTCAAATGCCCATATCATAAGTGTGTGCACAAACCCGTGTAGAGTGTAATTACTGGCCTTTTTATAAGCTGCGTTTTTGATCGAGTTGATCAGTTCTCGAAACGCCACTCTTCCTCTTGGATGCCTCTCGAATGTCTCAAAATCTGCAACCAACTTCGTAGCACTAAAAGGGAGCCTACTATTTGTGTGACAACTATAAACTCCTACATGCAAAACCATTAGCAAGCCCACCATCTTTCTCTTTGATAAACAGGTTTTTGCGGTGTTTTCTCAAATACCAAACTGTCTATTTAATCAATTGTAGTACGGTATGGTGTCAATCCAATGGGAGAGTAACTAGCAATCAAGATATAATCTACTTATTCTAATCTAAGCCAAATTCGGTTTTAGTGAGTGGTGATCTATCCTAGGTGACAATGAAATCTTAAAACAAAATGCTAAAAACGAAACAGAGTATTAGAATGTAAAAACAGAGCATTAAAAGTAAAGCAATAGTGAAACTAATAATGAAGTGCAACAAGAAATCTCAACCTAAAACAGAGTATTAAAATCACGAAAATTCAATAGAGGAAAAACGGGTTCTCGAGGATTAGGATCAATGATTAGGGTATTCCTAGGGGTTCTAGACTTATCTATCAACCTATTTAGATGACCTCTAAGCAAGGAATCACAAAGTAATCACATTCGCTCTCGCGCAATGGGACCTCTCCTAAAAGACAACCTGACTTGACTCTCGCCCAACGATTGGAAATTCAAGAGGCCTTAAGTATGGACCTTACAAAGCCTAATAACACCCTAGACAATCAATCTCTTGAGCTAGGAAGATGCTATCTTAATTTAAGCATGTTCAAGTGATCCCCAAACGCCTCTCGGGGGGGATTCACCAAGAGATTGAATTTCAATTGATCAGAAAGAAACAAACATTAAGAACACTTAAACTAAAGAGATCTAAGACCTTAATTAAATATAAAAAAATCTAGAAATCCCTAAGTTTTCCCCTAATCTCACCTTTTCCTCAAGAACCCTAGACTAACTTACTCAGAATTCATGAAGTAAAATATAAACTTAAAATTGAAATCTAATTGCATAAAACTTAAGTATGAAAAATCGTAAATGCCTTTGTAAAATAAGAGACTCGAAAATTGCTAGAAAAGATTGTATATTGAAACTTAAAATTCTAGTACAATTTATAGATCAAAAGATCTTAAAGAAAAAGGAAAAATACTTAAAGAGAAAAAGAGAAAAATTCCCTAGAAAGAAAAATAGGAATTTCCTTTTAAAAGTTAAAAGGAAATTTCCTTAAGAAAGAAAAATAGAAAAAGAACTAAAAGATAATTGGGCTTGCACAAAGGGGCTTTTGATGGGCCTTTTTCGCAGAGAAGCCCAAAGAGTCAATCTTCGTCCTAAGTCTTAGTTCTGGCCCGTAAAGGCACTCGACCAAGTGATGGTCGAGTGTCATGCTCGAGTGTCGGAGACTCGAGTGACAACTCTTCTAGTTTGCATCTTGAACTTCATCCTTAGGCCTAAGTCCAATCTTCGTCCTAAGTCGATTCCTCATTGGTCTTCTTGTACTCCGAATCACTTCGTGATAAGCTCCAAAAATTACCTAAAAGTCCCTTTTATGCAATGTATGCAATGCCCGACACTAATAATGCAAATTATGCTAAAAAGAACCTAAAACGATGATAACAATGCAAGTATGAATGCAAAACATGCTAAATAATGGTCCTAAAATGTGGTAACATGCAGATACATCACTCTTCTCGAAAGACCACCCTCTACATCTCCCCAAGAGGTCTTTCAACTCTACCCATTTAGGGCCTTCGCCAGCCCCTAAACCAATATCTTCCCAAAGCTCTCCGTGGGCAACATCTGCCACATTTGAAGCCTCCTCGAAGTTACTGCAATTAAGCTGCGTTATTTCCGCAAACTCGTGCAGAGAAAATCTGGTAGGCCGAGATCCAAACAACACCCACATCTCGTACTTCTTCTTAATCACTAGTTGATTCATCAACATGTACTGTATATGCCTCCCTGTAAAGTTGTAGTCGGAGTTTGCTTGCTTCAGAAAAACGCCTACGCAAGTGTTCTCCTTTATGTATCCGGAGGCATCCTCACCAATACCCTTGATCATATTGCTGATGTTTTTAAGACTGCAGAAATGGTTGATGTTTCTATTCTTTATCACTGGTAGACCGTGTGTAAGAACCTTCTTCCGGTACTTCTTGTCTGTCATATCTAAAGATGAAAACAAACAATAAACATTAAAAAAAACCCAACTCCATTACAAGTTAATAAACTCTACTACACGGAACTCAACTCTACCATACCACAATCTAACTCTACCAAACGTTAGACTAACTCTACCAAACTCAGACTAACTCTATTCCAACTATACCACACAAAAAGCCAACTCTACCACACTACAACCTAACTCTACAACACTACAAGCCAACTCTACCACACTACAATCTAACTCTACCAAGCGTCAAACTAACTCTACTACACGGAACTCAACTCTACCAATGTCAGACTAACTCTATTACACTACAAGACAACTCTACCACACTACAATCTAACTATGCCAAACTTCAGACTAACTCTATTCCAACTATACAACACTACAAACCAACTCTACCACACTACAAGCCAACTCTACCAAACGTCAAACTAACTCTACTACACGGACTCCAACTCTACCACACTACAACCTAACTCTACCACACTATAAGCCAACTCTAACATGCTACAATCTAACTCTACCAAACGTCAGACTAACTCTACTACACGGAATCGAACTATACCCCACTACGACCTAACTATACTAAATTTCATACTAACTCTACTACACTAAGTATATCTCTACTACACGAAGCCTAACTCTACTTCACCCTTACCCTTACAACTAATTACGAACTATATCACAATGGCTCAGACCAGGGAAGAACTCTACTTAACAAACACAAAAGAAGAAGATGAAGAACAAAAACCCAAATGTCGCCAAAATCGAGAAAACTAAATGTCGCGAAATCGACATAACCAATGTCTACGTAAACCGTAAACCCAAAGGCCCTCACGAAAAAGAAGAAAAAGTAGAGAAGGAGAAAAGGAAGAAGAAATGAAGAAACTTACCTTTGATAAATAAACAACACGACAATGAAGACGACAAGTACGAAGAACAAGAAGAAGAAGAAGACAACAAGTATGAAAAACAACGAAATACACGTTGAGTAAGACGACAAAGAAAAGAAAGAGAGGTAAACGACGACGGTTTTTACAGTATAGGTTTCTTTCTTTTTTCTTTTGTGAAATTAACCAAAGAAGAAGAAAATAGAATAAGAAACAAGTTTTTGTTTCAATGGTGTAATCGTAATTAAACTCTCGATGCTTTCTTTTTTTTTGGACAAAAACTGTTTTGGTAATTACAGTATAATTTTGCTCTATTTGAGCAATTCTTTCATAAAAGAATGATTGTAGTTTTCTTTTACAGAAAAATATGGCAAGTTCTGCACAAAAATCTGCAACACCATCACTAGAGGTAATTTTTAAGAAATATATTATCATTACTTTTGCACAGAGAAACAAATATTTACATTCTAACATTACTACATTGTTAGAGAAAAAAATTAGGTCTTCAAATATGTATACATATTTTTTGACCGATGAAGAAGTTGAATGTTTATACACATTTTTTCTTATTTATTTATATAAACTAACTTTAGTTAGATTTTAATTACATTTATTTATATAAAGTAACATTTTCTATGTTTTCTAGGAATTCATTATTTGGTTGAAACAAATTTTGCTAAAAGTAGTTGTACTATTGATCGAATATGAGTGCTTAGATCCAAAGCGTGGCAGAAAATTGATGAGAATTGATCGAGATCGTAGACAGTGGTCATAATATGAAATTGGTAAATGGTCACGATCGAGAGTATTATGAAACTCTGTGAGTACATCAAGACACTTTTCAAAAGTTGTGTAAGAGATTGAAGACTGATTATGGATTGTGAGAATCACAAGAATGTAGATTAGAAGAGGTTGTCGCGATGTTTCTTGAGATAGTTGCACATGATGAAGCTCAACGAACAATAGCAGTACATTATCAACACAATCAAGAGTTGGTGAACAGAAAGTTTCATAAGGTTTTAGATGCACTTGTTTTTGTCCCAAGACATTATAAAACCTGAAGAAAATGAATATGGCAAAGGTACACCATATTCTAGAATCTGATAGAATATTGCCAATACTGGAGTTCTTGATAGTACACATGTGTTAGTGCAAGTTGGAAGTGAAAAAAAAATTGAAATTTGAGAAAGTAACATCCTACAATGAACGTGCTTGCAATCTGCAATTTTAATATGGAATTCACATATACATATGTGGGGACACCAAGGAGAACACATGATACGAAACAACTAACATATGTGTACAATATGATAAATATTTTTCAATTCTCCCTATAGGAAAATATTTCTCGTTGATTCTAGATACCCTAACAGAAAATGATATATTGCACTGTAGTACCAAATTCGATATCAACAACATCAATGGCAAGGAGAGCCACCTACAAATGAGAATGAAATGTTTAATAAGCGTCATTCTTCTTTGCATTATATGATTAAGCGAACATTTGGAATGTGGAAATAAAAGTTTGTTATTATAAAAAATCCAACACGATATGATCTGGAAGCGCTATTCAAAATTTTCATAACAACTATATCATTACATATTTACATATGGAAGTCAACAAATATTGATGAAGATTTTGAAGAATACGAACAAATAGAAAATAAAGTGTCTAAATTGTCAGATTCAAATGATGATGATGAAGGCATTCAAAGAAGAGATTGTGTTTCTACAGGTGATGCATACATGGCAGGTATTTGAAACAACGTTGCAAGACAAATATGGAGATATTCTTAGTTATAATAATTTACTTATACTTTCATTCTAATTTTTTATTTATAGTAGAATATTATATATTCTTTATAAAAGTTTTAAAATATTTAAATTACTTTCTAGCTCAGAGCTCACAACTCTTACTCCGAGTTCACAGTTCTCACTCCTAGCTTGCAGTTCGCAACTCTCACCTTGCAGCTCTTGGTTCGCAGTTTTCAGCTCACATCTCTTGTTTTAACTGCTATTAGCTTCAATTTTTTAACAGCTCTAGATCATTATTGATGTAAATCGTTTTATCTAGTTTTGACTAGTGATCAAAATAGTTTGTTGAGTGATTACCTGGTTTAATTTTTTCAAATGTCAAGATCTATGAAACATAATACATAATATATTCAAATGAATCCAAGTCCACTTCTATTTATTACCAATAAATTAACAATGATTTTTTAGTTGTTATCGATTTGCCAAAAGTTTTAAGGAATAGAACAAATCTGTTATTGTTTGTGAATCTTGATAAGAATGGATCAAATGACACAAATCATGTGCATTTTCAACTTTGAAAATGATCGAGAAACTGCAAAATTTAACAAAACTTTAAACTTATATCATACAAAAAAAACATTAAATTATGAATTAAAACAAAAACGTTAATTTTGAAACAACCAAAACGTTAATTTTGAAAACCATTGAAAATTTCTATTTTTAAAAAGTTTAGTTGTAGCAAGTGGCATTTAGCATAGTGGCAGGTGGTAAATCCACAAGAAGCATGCGCACTTGCATATCTTGGGATCGAGTCCCCTGTTTACATTTGCAAGAACTTGGCTAATAAGATTTGTGGACCAATATTGACAAAAAAAAAAAATTTAAGTTGTAAAAGAGATACGCGGTTTTTTCCTATTTTTCTAAATTCCCTTCACAGAAAGATATTGGGCTTTTTTACATAAGTATTATAGACCATTTAATTTATAGGCCCATGATCATTATATGTTTACTCTAGGCCCAAAACGGTTCTGGTAATAATATTTGAACAAATGACAATTCAATTCATCAAATATTAAATGTGTGTAATATAACTTTGAACAAAATTAGGCATCATAAATACTTAGATTTGCCGAAAAATAGGTAGCTCTACTCACTGATCTTTAATTTAACTAAATATTATATATTAAATTTAAATTCCATCATATTTCAGTTAAAATACTTAGTATATAGTCGAATCTTATAGGTTCAATAATTATTTATTCGATAAAATAAATTAGATTCTTGTGACCTCGAGACATATAATATGACTGGAAGTAGAGGATACAAGACACAAGGTACTAAGGCATGTAAACCACACTAATTTGTTTATCATTTTAATCAAGGAATAACTTTTTCAATCTCTTAATGAATCTTACTTTGCTAACTAATAATCGCATCAGTTTCCTTCGCTGTAAATGTTTTCTTTTGTCGTCTGAAGAGGTTTTATTAGCGGTAGTGAAGAACCTAGAAGGTTCGTCAGATCTGATAATATCGTCGGAGTTGGTCTTCTCCACCGGTTCTTTTTGACTTGATCTCCTTTTTCGGTTTCGTATAGTTTCAATTGTTTTCGTTGTTGCTTTTGGTTTGTGAGTGTAATTGTTGGGTCGAACATGGTCTAAGTTATTAGGAGGTTAGTTATAGTTTTGCTATGCCCTTTTATTCTCAAAACTAAACGTGCAAAATAAATTGTTTAAACTGAAATATTTTAAAGATGTTATAGATGTAGGCTAATTACCTACATTGTAGGTATAATAATTATATATATATATATATATATATATCTATAATATTTTAATATTTTTATAACCGACTATGTACAACGTGTACTCTATTGTGAAATGAAACAATTCACTTTCTTCCACTTTACTTATATTCTTAATTTTCTCTTTTATAATATAATATATTTAAGTTTATAACACGTTATTAGCATAAAGTGCTTCCGTAAGACGAAATGTAAAGTTTAACTTTAATCAAATATGTTTTAATACTTGTAAATTAGGCTCCATACATATATGTTATACATTTTAATTTAATTTATATATTGTTATAATTGCCAAAACAATATGGATGATTTGCTCCTCATACAATTATATTTTTGTTCAGGATAATAAAAGTTGCCCGAATTGATCGTTATGGAAGGCTATGCCTCCACGATCATTGATCATATGGTAGGTTATGCCTCCTCAGATCATTGTTTTTAAATGTCGAGAAGACATTTATAAATTGTTCCAGAAGAACAATAAATAATAAAATGTCCCGAAGAGATTTACAAAGCGTCCTTAAGAACGGTAATACAAAACAAATAAATAAAATAAATTTATCCAGAAGACAAACAATTCATTTTAAATTATTATTATTAATGCCTAATATGTGATTATCCCTTATATAATTTTATTAATTCATGATAATATTATTGTTGGTAAATATTAATTTTGATAAATTTATTTTGATTATATTTTCTAACGGTTATGAAAGAAAAATAATAATACTACATATATATTCCCAACAGCTCTAAACACTATTACCAACATCTATATACAATTTTTTCATCTATAAATACACTCATTCTTATCTCATCTCTTCACTCAAAAATTTTACCCCATCACAAAAATGTTTATTTGGATTTTAATTGTTTCTATGGTTATAATTATTTCTTCAATTTACGGGCATTTCGTTTTTTAACACACTCCCGAAGAATTTCAGATAACCGTTGGTCTAACTATTTTTGCTTCATGTATCCTTGTAGTTGCTTGTTTGTTTTATTTTTTTTTGTATTTAGATAATATGATATTTTGAATTATGTTCTAATAATATTATGTTGAATATTTATTAAATAATAAAATTTTACTGTTATTATTATGCAGTAATTATATCGAATTTGGCTAAACATGAAATCACCGCCCTTGATATATCGAGAAACAATTATATGAGATGGGCTGTTGCAGCAAAAATGCATCTTAGAGGAAAAAAACTCCTCGATACCATCGATAAGTCGAAAATGACTTCAGATGAGCAAAATGCTAACGTTATGATATTTTTAGTCCACCATATCCACAATGGTTTAAAAATATCAGATCTTTGGCAATCACTCAAAGATAGGTTTGATCACTAGAAATACATGATCTTACCGAAAGCAAAACATGAGTGGTTAAACCTCCGATTTCAAGACTACAAAAGTGTAAGTGAATGTAATTCTGTTATGTTCAGAATCACTTCTAGGATAATGTTATGTGGTGAGAGAATAAGTGACTATGATATGATCGAAAAAACTCTCCAAATATTTCATCATGTAAATGTAGTCATGTAACAACAATATCGGGTTAAATGATACATGACGTATCCAGAATTAATGCAAGTTCTCCTTGTAGGAGAACAAAATAATGAACTTGTAATGTTAAACCATCAATCTTGTCCTATTGGATCAGCATCATTCCCAGAAACGAATGTTACATCATCAAATTAAAATAATTATGGACGAGGATGCGGCCGGGGTAATAACCGTGGCCATGGACGAGGGAGATAGAGACGTCGACATGGACGTGGACAAGAAAGAAAGTACCGTCCTAATGATTTTAACAATGAAATAAATAATAAAAGGTCAAAAGGAAAGGAAGTTGGCAAAAGACAACATGAGGAAAGTTGTTATAGGTTGGCATGAAAGGGCAATATATGCAAATAATGAGCTCGACTTTTTTTTTTTATCAACGACATATTATACTAGGCCACAACTGGATGGCCCAATAGCCAAATTCCTACATAATGTAGGCAAAGGGACTCGATCCCGGGTTATGCAAATGCGCTGCATTAAATAGACTTACCACCTGCTATTAGGCTAGATGCCATTTGCAAGCTGGACGTTTAGTTAAGTGTCTTTTGTTTTATTTAGTTTCCTTTTATCTTTTTCGAAAAAAATATTAGAATAAAGACATATTTGATATACTTATATAACAAACGATAATCAATTCATCTATATTAAATACATGTTGCACATATGATAATAGCCACATACTGATTGATGATTTTACGTGGAGGATTAGATCATAGTATTTAAAGCCTAACACACTAAACCACGACATATGGCTTTGAATCTGTATATGAAACCAATTGAAACAGATGTAGAAAATGTATTAGAAGAAGATCAACAAATTTTCCAACTTATACACAACAAAATATTTGCATACCAAAAAGGTAATTCGTTTACAAAGGCCTTCCAAATGTCTAACGAGACAACAAAAGTCCATAAGCAAAAGTCCATAAGCAATAAGCATAGTAACAAAACGTAAACCAAACTCAGCTTCTGATTTTGCCTTGGCTTCGGGATTAACGTCATCTCTCTCAAAGCCGTACTTACAGAGATTGAAATAGGCATTTCTCTTATGCCGCACAAAAAAATTCAATTGAAAAGGTAACACTTTTAAAGAAATCGTGCTTATGTTTTCCTAACTTTATCTTTTTGTCTTACATTTAATGTTAATTAATAAAATTAGTTGGCTATAAAGTATTTCAACTAATTAAAGTTTTGAGATTAACATAATTTTATCAATTTTGATTGCTGTTTCTTTCCCACTTCTCCAAAAGGTTTAAGAAATCTTTCCTAAATTTCTATAAATATTGTTCCTAATTAAATAAATATTTTAAGAGTTGTTCGATATTCATTCAATGATTTTATCAATAAAAAACTAAAAAATATATTTTACTATAAAAAAATTGCAAGCATTTTAAAGAAGTTTCTATGTTCCTCTCACTCGTATTGTTTTTTAGAACATGTTTTAATATTTTTCTTAATGTTTAGTTATTTTTCTTAATATTTAGTGAAGGAATTTTTTAAGAAAAAAATTATAAATTAGAAAAATAAATTTATTTTATGCTTAATAATATATATATATATATATATGATATTTTTATAACAAATATTGTTTTTTAGTATAAGCCACATTCGTTTTCTTACCCCCAAGCTCTGTATTGCCGTTTTCGAAATTATTGGATAAAACAAAAGAATCATCTACTTTAACGGATACAAAATTGATTGTTTTTGCTTCTTCAACGTCGTTACTGTACATTTTAATGTACTAAAATTGGGTTTCAATTGATTAATTCAATACAAATAGTTTTGATTTTTTTTCGATTTTCTTGTAAGTTTGTATTTTTTTGGGCAAATCAAGAAATTTAATATACTTTATGTCCATTTTCCCTACTAATGTATAACACAACTACTTTGAAGTGTTTCACATCTGGTTATCTAGCTCTTGTTATCTAGCTTTACTCTCTTAACTTCCGGTATGTGAACATGACCTATACAGCTGAACACTTTGAAGTGTTTCACATCTGGTTTGAGACCACTCCAAACTTCTTCTAGAGTTTGGTTTTCCAGAGCACTTGTGGAGCTGCGATTTAACACATATGTGATCCACTTTGCACCTTCTGCCCAAAACTCTTTAGGCATCTTTCTTTCGGTCAGTGTGCTTCGAACTAGGTTCATGATGGTCTGATTTCTTCTCTCTGCCAATCCGTTTTGCTGGGGGTTATAGGCTGCGGTCAGCTGTCGTTTTATACCCTCAGTCTTGCAGTATTCTTCAAACTCTATTGAACAAAACTCTCTTCCTCTATCTATTCTTAAACATCATATTGGAGTCCTGATTCTTTTTCTACACCAGCCTTGTAGATTTTGAAGACACGGAATGCTTCTGATTTCTTTGCAATCACAGAGATCCACATCTTTCTGCTATGATCTTCAATAAAAGTGAGCAGATACCTCTTGTCACTGATGGAAGCTGGCGTGATTGGACCACAAATGTTAGAATGTATGAGGTGTAAGTTCTTTGAGGCTCTCCATGTGCTCTTCTTTGGAAGTGATTCACGTTTCTATTTTCCAACCAAACATGTTTCACATACCTTCATACAAGATTCAATGTGTGGCATACCTTTTACCATCTCCTTATAGCTTAATGTCTTTAGACTCTTGTAGTTTAGATGTGCAAATCTGCAGTGCCAAAGGTGTGTCTCGTTCATGGCCTTTGTTTGGAGACATGTGTCTGTCACCACCTGTTGTGCACGTACCACGAACATTCTGTTGGCACTCATCGGAGTCTCAATCACCAAACCTCTTAATGGATGATAGATTTTGCACAAATCGTCTTGGATCAGGATTGCAAGTTTCTTTTCTTGCAGCTGCACTATGCTTAAGAGGTTGTTGGTCAGTTCTGGAACATAGTACACGTCATGAATCACTTGTGTCAGTCCATTTGTTTTCAGCTTGATGGTCCCTTTTCCTTGTACTGTCATTCGTGCATTGTTTCCTAGCTTGACAGAGTGTTTAAAACTCTCATCAATCTCATGGAACCAGTCCTTCATTCTAGTCATGTGGTTGCTGCAGCCACTGTCTAGGAACCACAAATCTCTCATTGTTGATCCTTTTATCTCCACATGTGCCATCAGTACCACTTCATCATCGTCATAGCATTCTGCATAATTCGCCTGCCTTTCTAGACTAGGACATTCGTTCCTGAAGTACCCCAACCTGTGACAGTTGAAGCATTCTATCAAAGCCTTGTTGAACGATCTCCCTCTTCCTTGTCTTCTTCCTTATCCTCGAGATGATCCACCTCTTTCTCTTTGATCAT
Organism: Lepidium sativum; assembly: GCA_023374145.1. Taxonomy (NCBI): domain Eukaryota; kingdom Viridiplantae; phylum Streptophyta; class Magnoliopsida; order Brassicales; family Brassicaceae; genus Lepidium; species Lepidium sativum. Next base: position 28,882 of record JAKUCM010005884.1, read on the forward strand.
ATGAGACTTTCAGCACTTGTTCTTCATTACTTGAAGAGCTTTTGAAATGTCTTGTTATTTTCTGTTCATGACACAACAATGAACTATGTAGCGCATCCACGGAAAGACTGTCTATGTCTTTCGATTCTTCGATTGAACATACAATGTATGTAAACCTCTCAGAGACCGTTCTCAGGATCTTCTCCACGATTTTAACATCTTGCATATCTTCACCTAGAATTCTCATCTCTGTTGCAACCATCAACACTCTAGAGAAGTACTATGTAATCTTCTATGTTTCCTTCATCTCTAGCACTTCAAAGTCTCATCTCAGACGTTGAAGTTAGGCTCATTTCCCTCGTTCAATCCCTTGATATTTCTCTTTCAGGGAATCCCACAGTTGCTTAGCAGTGTCCTTCTTCAGTGTGGTCTTTAAGATGGATTTGTCAATAGCCTGGAAGAGGTAATTCTTCACCTTCAAGTCAGTTAGCTTCTTCTCTGCTAATTCCTGTCTTTAAGATCCGTTGAGTATCTCTCCCCATGCTGGTTCAACATATCCTTTCTTGATCAAATCCCACCATTCTTTGGATTTGATGAGATTTTCCATCAGCAAGCTCCAATATTTGAAATCTCCATCGAACTTGGGCACCACCACTTGACCTTTCTTCATCCTCAAACATTCTTTTGATCACTCTCTCGAAGGAATTCTCACCACTCTTGCAAACGAGGCTCTGATACCAATTTGTTGCTGCAATTTGTGAACAAGGTGATGAGAACCAAAAGAACTCATTCTATTTTCATTCATAAAAGCTTAAATAGCTGAGAACAATCAATTGCTTCCTACATTCTCGGAAGTCTTTTACCACTAATGAAACAAATAGCTTGACTTAGTCTGAAACAAAAAATACCTACAAACTAGGAGCTTATTGAGAAACACTAAAACACTAAACCACTTAACATAAACCACTAACATGAGTCACAATTCATATTTACTTTGGTAAAATCTACATGTTAGTACTTTTTTCACTGTAATCCCTACATATATATATATATGACCTATTCCACATACTTGCGTACATTCTGCCAATATAAGACTTCAAAAACTAATTCTACATACTTTCCTAAAATCTGCTTAAATTTAGGTAAAATGTGTCGAATATTAGCAGAATAATAATTCTTTTTTTAATCAACATTAGATTTATATGGTTTTACTAAATCGTAAACACTATCACACAAAACTATGTGATCATTAATTTAGTGTTATCGTAGTGAGAAAAGATGGAGAAATTTACAGTTTACCAAGAGTTGAAAAGAGAATTAAGTCGGTTAACTAATTAACTCATCGGATTTAAACATAGAAAATAGATGGAGGCATACATGTCCCATCCTTCAATGAAAAATTGTCTTCATAGAAGACTACATTGCAAGAAATGTGAATGGAGTTGTTCTCCAAATCCAAGAGCTTGTATCCTTTGTAACATGTGGAAATCCTAGAAATACACCAGCTCTAAAATAAGGAAGAAACTTATGTCAACAACTTTGACAACAACATGATATTTGGTTTCAGTTATGGTTAAAAACTCAAGAAAAGTCTGCAAAATCTCATTTTTGGATCGTAAAAGATAAATCCAAGTTATTTTACTTGATCATTAACTATAGTAAGAAAGTACTTATAACCATCAACAATAGTAACACAAGGGGTCCCAAATATCAATATGTAAAATATCAAAAAGTTTATCACGCATATTATTATGAGAAAGATAAGAAAAATGACGTTGCTTTGCAAGAAGACAAGCATTGCAATGAAAATTCGTTTTATTCATTTTTTTAATGAGAAATTAGCATATATAACACAAAAATATTTATAATTCACAAAAATGCATAAAACCATAGTAGAGCAATATTCAACATATTTTATACAATATTTGCCATTTTACCTTTTTAATGTAATTTGTTTTTCTTCTTCACTCATATTCTCCTCCTCTAATTCTATTTTCAATATAAATTTTAATGAAAACAAAAATCAAAGTTAAAATTATTTACACAAATATAAACATTTTTCTATACACCCTAACACTTAAGTTTTCTAAAAGTGAACAAATTTTTTAATAAAAATGAATATGTTATTGACTTTTTTATATAGGAGAATCATATACATATAATTTTTTAATTGATATAGTATGTTTATTCTTTTTAAACCATTAATTTATACATAGATTTTGGAAAAATCTCATCAACTTTAATTTTATTGGTTTTCTATTCCTCCTTTTTCCTCCTATCTTCTACTCATTTTCCTACTCTTCCCCCTACTCTTCATCCTCTCCCTTCACATTATTCTTTTCCTCCTCCTTCTCCCCATCCTATTCATCATCATTCTCGTACTCTTTCTGGTCTTTCTCATTCTCCTTCTATTTCTCATTCTCGTTCCATTTCTTCTTCTTTGTTTCCTCATCCTTATATACCATACATATGAATACTTTTTTTTATTGTTATCTACTATATGTTTATAGTACATATAATAGTTATATACCATATAGTATAACTAGCAACAAAGCAATACTGTAGCAAGTAAACTTGCTCAAGTTTCTTTCATCTACAAATCATTTTATTTTTGAGCATAATTATTAAAGAGATAAAGTTGTAAATAGTTAGGATTTTGTGCTATTCTCTTAATTATCTTAATACATATGCTACATACTCAATTAAATTAGTGTTGCGCTATTTCACCAATTCTCTCTTTTTAATACCAAAAGTATGAAAAATGGGATCAATTTTAGAAATAAAAGGATACCTTACTCTGTTATGCCACAAAGTTGTATCTACAACAGCAGTAATAAATAAATAAGGCTATAAAATAGAATGAGTAATAGAAGATTTGTCAAAAATTGAGAGGTTTGACATTTGTTCACCATAAGCAATCATCAGTAGCTTGATATGATCATGTATCACATAAGTAGAATTATCAAAACACACACTACAACTCCTGTTATTTGTGAGTTGACTAACACTCAAAAGATTAAGCCTTAAATCAAGAGTTGAAAGAACATTACTTATAACAAGATACTTGTTCAACCTAACTTCACACATTCTAGCAATTTCTATATGCAATTCATTAGGTATAATGTGACAGTTTTTAGCGGTATTTTCTACAATATTAACAAAGAGATTTATGTCATAAGTCACATGATGGGTTGTTCACTATCAAATGGTCCATGATTGGTTCGATAAAACACTACATGTAGCTCTTAGCATTCCTACAAAATTCAAAGGGAAATGCTAAGAGCAAACAAAGAAAGCCATAACACGAAGATCAGTCATTAAAACACTTAAAGTGGAGGGTGTTGTAGTCGCGAAAGTGGATAATGTTAGTTGAGAATTGAAATACGCCATAAAACCCTCAATTTGATATTTGGAAAAAGATTTGAGTATCCATGTGACTGTGTTTTCTAACGAACAACATTTCGTTATTGCAATTTAAGCTACTACACGTTTGAGTTAAATGACTTTCTGCTTATGCTTAAAACCAGGTGGGTATCCATGAATTTTGTTAACACTTGACCCCTGTGTGACCCACATTCTCATAATGAAAGCAAAATAGGCATTGAGACTAGACTAGGCAAGGATTTCTGGCTCAGTCACGGGGTGGTTTGCTTCGGGAGTTGCGATTTGGCTAGGCATTCTTCCATTCTACAATGGGATTTAAAGGATCACCGGAAGCTCTTAGTCTTTGCCATGTACACCTTCAACTCCGTCGTGAGCCTCAAGAGTTTCACAGGTTTCTTGGTTCTCGTTGGTCTCAGTTGCTTTGTTAATGAAGTGTTATCATTTGCTATATAACAAGATTATTTTTATTTCATTAGCTATAATCCTTAGTAGTCTTCTCATTTTCAGTTTTAGACTATGTTTTTGGAGAGATATTATCATCCCCTAATTTTAACATTTCACTCCTATATATGATTTTTTGGTTATTAATATATATCTTAAAAAAATATGTTTGGTAAAAGATCTTTGGTTTTGGTTTTTAAATCCATCCTTCTCTATACTTTTTAAAGAAATATATTTTATTTTTTATGTTTCATTTATATGAAAATCTATATCTTTTTTCTTTTTACTGTAAAATGTTAATTTGTTAACTGAGCAAATGATAATTGATATGATATTATTCTATTTGTGATTTTTTTTGGAATATATTGTTTAATGTTTTTTTATAGAAATCTAATACTATGAATTGTAAACAGTATTTAAAAATATAACTATAAAAAATATTACACTCAATGCGCCTAAGTGATAGACATATACCAAACTCGAAACTAAAACTTTTTCATATATGTGTATTTCACTTATTATTATATATAAAATTATTATTATTATATGTATATACTATTATTATATGTATATTTAACTTATTCTTTCTACTATTAATAGATAAATATTATTTTAACTCAGTGGATAAGACTATTCAACATTGATGTCTAATTATTACTTATTTACCAAAAGTTGATTTTCATATTCAAAGCATTTATTTATTAGAAGCTGAATTTTATTTTCCATTTTAATTAAAAAAAGGTAAATGAATTTATTTCTGTAACCGGTTCAGTCGGATCCTCTCCTTTCTTCATAAGTTATAAAAAGCTTTAAACACCATTTGTTTTTCGTCCTCCCTCTCCTCACAATTAATTCCTCGCCAGCAAGCTTAGCTAAAGCAAAAGCTTTGAGCTTCTTTCGTTTTCTTCATCTATACGATTCTTGCTTTCGAATCCATTCTCTGGTTCTTCTCTGAACGTAAGTTTCTCTTCTCCTCTTCTCTCCACTCGCTCTTCTTTTCCGAAGATATTTGTGTCCGATTTCGTAGATTGTTCGGAGGAATCAATTAGAGATATCGGATTAATCCTAATGATCCCCGTTCCATATTCGCAACTCTGTGTTGACTAATCTGAATGCAATCGGATAGTTTTTGATTGAAGAATCGAAAGTCCACTCTGTATACTGATGTTTAGCTAATGGAACTTTATAGAGTCCTGTGACTAATTGAGTTCCGTGATTATGAACCCTAATTTCAATCAGTGGCATATGTTTCACACTCTCAGAACCAGCCCAATATTTTTCTCCAAAGTTGATGTTTTTAAGATATTTTATAAAGCTCTGTCTCCCCTTTGGTGCAGGAGCCACGAACATGAATTTTCCGTTTTGTTCAACCTCTTCTGAGCTTTCATATGCAAATGAAAGTGTTCTGAGATTTTCGGGTGCAGACGGGTTGTTGTCTCCTGAATTGGTTAAAATTGATGGAAAATGGAAGAAAAGTTACATTAATCTATCTTGTCATGATACGAGGAAGGTTTTTGCGTCAAACCGTGTTGTGCCAGGACAATTGAAAGATTCTTCAATGGCTAAGAAGAGTCTAACAAGAAGAGAACCTAAAGAAAAGCTTGGTATTGTGAGGACTTTGTTAATTGACAATTATGATATTTACACATTCAATATATATCAGGCACTGAGTACTATTAATGGAGGTACTTCTTAGTGGTCTTTCTCTTGTTATTCTATGTACTTGCATCTGCGTTTTATTCAAACTCTGTTTGTATCATCTGCAGTGCCACCTGTGGTTATTCGAAATGATGAGTGGACATGGGAAGAAGTTTACCATTACTTATATGAAGATGTTGCTTTCGATAATATTGTGATATCACCTGGACCTGGTTCTCCGATGTGTCCAGCTGATATAGGTACCAGCCAGTTCATTTAGTTCGAATTGATTGCATTATGTTGCCCACCTTTTTTTGTCTTTTCTCAAACCTAACTTTTGCTCTGCAGGTATTTGTCTTCGTCTTTTGCTTGAATGTCATGATATCCCAATTTTAGGCGTCTGCCTTGGCCACCAGGTAATTTTATATCCAAAAAGATGGCAGCACTTCGATTGTAGTTTCTATCGTCATGGATATAAGTAATTTATCTTGTTAATTTTGTTAAGCAACTCAACTTACTTTGGCAGGCAATGGGTTACGTCCATGGAGCTCGTGTAGTTCATGCCCCGGAACCAGTCCATGGACGGTTAAGGTAGTGAGAAATGTGATTTCTAGTATGCAGGATTTTTTCTTAATGCCTTCTAATCGTCACCTTCTTTCTGGAATGAAGTTTTGTAAACTAAAGCAGCTGTACAATTGTTGATATATGGTCATATCTCCTCTGTTTCTTATTTCCCAGTGTCTGCTACATAATATTGCACTCACGATTTCTATCTACTCCATGTAGTGGGATTGAACATGATGGGAACATATTGTTTTATGACATTCCATCTGGGAGAAACTCTGATTTCAAGGCAGGTCATTTACCTTTTTACATGCAATATTCATTGATCACTAGATACTGAGTACGCATTTGTGTTGGGTTTCAACGCCGCAGGTTGTTAGATACCATTCGCTGATAATAGATAAGGAATCACTGCCAAAGGAACTTGTACCAATAGCGTGGACGATTTACAATGACACTGGCTCTGTCTATGAGAAAAATTTCTGTGTTCCAGTAAATAACAATTGGAGCCAACACGGGGACATATCTGTCGTTTCAGTTTCAGAAAAGTTGGAAAGTCAAAATCCTTGGCCTTCGTCCCATGTTGATGGAAAACAGAATAGACACATTCTCATGGGAATCATGCATTCTGCATTTCCCCATTATGGTGTACAGGTTTGATGTGTATAAAAGATCACATTTGAAATAAGATTCCTCCATTATTCTGCTATCTTTGACATACATTTTACTTTCAGTTTCATCCAGAGAGTATTGCTACTACCTATGGAAATCAAATATTCCCAAATTTCAAATATTGCTTCATCCTTGCATCGAGGAAAAAGAATTCACACTGGTGAGCTCTTTTAGGCTCATGGTGTCCACGAGTGTTAGATTGTTATTCCTGCCTCTCTCTTCTACTATTCTATCCTAAGACCTATTTTTGTTTTAGAGTATCCTTTTGGTGTTACTTTACTTTAACTTTCCTAAAGCTTCTCCTCAATAATAAACATTTTTTAGCTAACATGCCGGTGCCTGGTGCTACTCAGTTGCTGAAAGAACTTTCCAGAACTAGAATTACAGATAATGGTTCTAGCTATTTTGGGAATTCTATGAAGTCTGTGTTTTCTGTCAAGACAAATGGTGTAGACGTCTTCGATCTGGTGGATTTATCATATCCGAAACCTCATGCAAAATTGTTAAGATTGAACTGGAAGAAGCATGAAAGTCTTGTACACAAAGTTGGTGGCGCAAAAAATATATTCATGGAACTCTTTGGCAAGAGTAGTGGGAAAGATACTTTTTGGCTGGATACTTCTTCTAGTGACAAGGTTGGTAGCCTATCTTCCTGCAGTCATCATAGTTGCTGGTATTGTTAATTGTTTTAGCCTCCGCGTGACAAAATATTTCTAATATATATGTTAAAGAATGTTATTTCCAATTAATGGTTTCAGGCTAGAGGACGGTTTTCCTTCATGGGCGGTAAAGGTGGGTCTCTCTGGAAGCAATTGACATTTAGTTTATCTGATCAAAGGTTTTACACATGACCTACTCTTTCTCTATCCAACAAAGGTTTATGTTCTTTTTTTAACTTGAGCGCCATAACCCTTCCTCCTGCAACTTTTCATACCGTATCTAAGCGCTTTGGTGATAATGCTACTATATTGATATGGCTGAGATAAGCTTCACAATGATGCTTCATATCACTGGAACCGAAACATTGAATTTGTGACTTCTTTTGCAGCGAGATTACATCTAAACATGCTGGACATCTTTTGATTGAAGATTCTCAGAGTTCTACTGAGAAACAATTCTTAGAAGGAGGCTTTCTTGATTTTCTACATAAGGTACGTAGAGAGAGTTTATTCTAGTATGTAATTTGTCTGGTAAATTTACCTTAGAAAGTGAAATAGATTGTAATAAGATAAGAGTAAAATAGGGACTCATGAGTGGATATCAACTGCATTTATTTATCAGGAGCTTTCATCTATCTCTTATGATGAGAAGGACTTCGCAGGGTTGCCTTTTGATTTTTACGGTGGATACGTAGGTTGTATTGGGTACGTGTTAAATCATCTAGACTGTGAATCTCTTTAACAAGGTTTTAAATATGTTTAGTGGCTTTTAATTGTACAATTTGGTCCTAACTGTAAAATACTACTGGAATGAATGTTTGATTACATTTCTTAAAATGCAGGTATGATATTAAAACCGAATGTGGAATGCCAATTAATCGTCACAAATCCAAGGCTCCGGATGCTTGTTTGTTCTTTGTGGATAATGTTGTTGCCATTGATCATCAACTTGATGATGTTTATGTTTTATCTCTTTATGAAGAGGGAACCACAGAAAACTTTTTCCTGAATGATACTGAAGAGAAGCTCATTAGCCTGAGGGTATCGCCATGTAGAAAGCTGAAGGATGGAACACTTCCTGTTATAGATTCATCTCAAAGTTTTGTCCCTGACAAATCCCGAGAGCAGTATATCAACGATGTTCAGAGCTGTATGAAGTATATCAAAGACGGGGAGAGCTACGAGATTTGTCTAACTACTCAGAACAGAAGGAGAATAGGGAGTACTGATCCTTTGGGACTTTATCTCCACCTCAGAGAGAAGAATCCAGCACCATATTCAGCCTTTCTCAACTTCTCAAATGCTAACTTGTCTTTATGCTGTTCGTCTCCTGAAAGGTTTCTTCAGCTAGACAGAAATGGAATGCTAGAAGCAAGACCAATTAAGGGTACTATAGCTCGTGGCTCCACACCTGAAGAAGATGAACTTCTCAAAATGCAATTGAAAATCTGGTATACCAAATACGTTTATCCGATTCTTTAGCTTTTGTATATCATGAGAGTCTCGGATCTTTTGAAAGTGTCAATTGTTTTGTTCCAATCAATGCTACTTAATAATATTTTGTTATTGCTTTCTCGGTCTTGTAACAGTGAGAAGAACCAATCTGAGAATCTGATGATTGTTGACCTTCTAAGGAATGATCTCGGTCGTGTCTGTGAGCCTGGGTCAGTCCATGTGCCTAAACTCATGGATGTTGAATCATACACAACAGTCCACACTATGGTAAGCACAATCCGTGGACTGAAAAAACCAGATATTAGTCCAGTGGAATGCGTAAGAGCAGCTTTCCCTGGCGGTTCAATGACTGGTGCACCAAAACTAAGATCCGTTGAGATTCTCGATTCTCTAGAGAACTGTTCGAGAGGCCTTTACTCCGGCTCGATCGGGTATTTCTCGTATAATGGTGCGTTTGATCTAAATATTGTGATAAGAACAGTAGTGATACATGAAGATGAAGCTTCAATTGGAGCAGGAGGAGCAATAGTTGCATTGTCAAATCCAGAAGATGAGTTTGAGGAAATGATTCTTAAGACCAGAGCTCCTGCTAATGCAGTCATGGAGTTTTGTAGTGATCCCAGGAGACACTAATTAAATCTGTCTCCTTTCAGAGTGAAAACAGTTGCTCGTTGGTGTGTTTGTCCCTTTGAAACAGTTATCCATCTCTTATATTATTATTTATTCGCAAATTTAAAGGAAGAAGGGTATATATGTGTTTGTTTCCCATTTTTAAAACTAAATATAGGTTTTGTTGGAGAAAAAAAAACTAAATATAGGTTTTTTTCAAAAACTAATAAATATAGTTTTCGTTGTAAGATAATATTTTATGTGATAATTAATGACTTGATGTCTCTCAGTGAGAGAAGTTTGAAAATCCCACTCTAACATGTCTTTTACTTTCATAATTTGAAAACTAGGTATAATTTATAAAATTTAGACTGCAAAACGTAAATAATATCCATGATTTATTGGACAATTGCTTGCAAAATAATATATGGTGGTAACCATTTTAAAAGGTTTTATTGGTAGCATAGCCAAACAAATAGCTAAAATGGGTTAAAATCACAGTAGCAAAACTTTAATTAATATGTGCGGATTTAGCGTGTGATTCAAACAAGTATATAACATAGTGAAATCAGATAAAATAATACGATTTCTTTTATATAAAAACTTATACATAAAGCATCATAAATACTCTAAAGAGTTTATTAGTTGAATTTTCAAATAAATTACTAAGATAATCGTATAGTGCTATTACTCTAAAAACAATTTGTTCCAAAGATCCGACTTTGGTTTCAAACTTTCAACATTTTACAATAATAATATATTTTTTAATATGTGGACTAGGTAATTTGTATTGTGATTAAGTGCACGTGTGATCAGGACTAGAGAGCAGGCTCTCAAAACACTCCAAAGTAAAGGTGACAAATATATATATATATATATAAAGATATATTTCATTGAGATATAACCAAAGAAAAAGAAAGAAATAGCAGGCAAAAACTAATATTTTCTGAAAAACTAAACCTGAATAAGGAAAATAGGAAACCTTAGAAAAAAATCTAAGACAGGAAAATGTAAGAGAAAACGTCACAACTCGTAAGAGCTAAAGAGAAAGTAGAACCACAAGTATCCCGCGATCAAACCTATTAATTAAGTAGACACTGCACAAGATCCTCCAACATTAACCAAACGACCACGGCTAGATGCGATTTCTTATGATTTTTGGACCAACAAATTGCATTAATTGTTTATTACAGAATTTAATTTAAACTATACAGATAATTAGATATTTGTCTCTTGCCATGCACACTTCATTTAATATTTAATTTCCCCACATTTTCATATTGGCCCAAAAGAAGGTGCCTTCAAAATTTGCAAAACTCCAAATATCTTTTTCATTAAATTTTGAATACTCAATTTTTCTATTAGCATTATTATGCTGTTGTTTCTTTCAGTTATGCAACAATACTTTTTAATTTACGGGAGAATGATGAGGTAAAGTACTTATCAAAGGTCAATGCAACTGATGACTACTTTTTTTGGTTGTTACATTTTCTCTCTTTGATCTTGATTTATTACATTTCGAAACTACAACTCTTATGAGATATTTATGCAGATCAATATTCCAGCTAATGCATTGCATTTTATATTGTGAAGATGAAACACATTAAACTTCAAATGTCACTGTGTAACATAAGTTACATTTTAATTTTCTGAAGACACTTTATTCAACTAGGTTTTTGAGAGATTTGCTTTCTCTTTTTTTTTTTCATCTTAATTGCAAAACATAATAATTTAACAATGAATACTATGCAATTCTCATGTTTGTGCACGAGATTAAATTTATTTAAGTGTAAAAATCGTTAAATTAGAAAGAAAAATATATCCTAAAAGGAGTTCAATTTTTTTTTATCTTATTAATTTACCAATTTATTACATCAATTAAACTCAGACCGTTCAAATGAACAAAAAAAAAGTTAATGGAGAAACCGAATAAATTTTATATAATGTTTTTCTTTGAATATATATAGAAGACGTGGCTTAAAATGGATAAGATTACAAGATATGTACTATCAGCACTTGTAAGTGGTGCTCCAAAACTGAATATATATGGCTAGTTACAAATAAATTTAAATAAAATTACAGTAGAAGACATATAATAAGTTCTTTGCCAAAGCATGTATGGACAAGACAAGATTCTGTAATGATCTTTAGTTGTCCATAAAAGAATACATTCTGCCAAAACTATATTATTAGTAGTCAATGATTGTAATTACACTGAAATTGAAACTAAACCCAAAAGAAGAAGAAGAAACGTAGAATGAGGAAATCGAAAATGGGAGGCAAAATGATTGAGCATGAGAAATAATTCAATTATGTTTCCATGAGAGTGTGTGTGCGCTTAACTTTTTACTTAATATATATATATATATATATTTCCAATTTTTTTACCACTAAAAGTTGGATAAAGTCACTGATATTTTAAGTTTTATCTCAACAACAAGTAAAATTTTGGGACAATTGTAAAAATATCTTTTAAAGAAACACATTTTTAATATTACCTTTACTATTTAGACATTTTTAAAAATATTATTGTGTTGAAAACTAACCAAAATATTTTCGGAGTATTATTTTTTCTTAACTTTTAATAAATATTTTTCTTGCCAAAAAAACTTTCATCTCAAAGTTTGTTTTCACATTTTATAATTATCTTATAAAATTTTATAAAATTTAATTTATAAATTATTTTATTAAACTTTATTAAAAAATATTTTGAAAGTACGATTTTAAAGTTGGTTTACCAAATATTATAAATTTTTTATAATTTTAAATTATACACATTGTTTCCATTATTTTAATTTTTTATAGTTTTTATAAACAAACTTATAAATACATATTACATTTATGCCCTATAAATTGATTTTTTATAAAATAACTTGTTTAAAAGATTTTATAAGATAACTTATAAATATATTATTTATAAAATTTTATAGGATGAGATAAAAATAGAAAAAATTTGTGAAAAAATTATAAAAAATTCACAAAAAGTTTTGAGGGTATTTTCGTTATTATTTTATTGGGAGGAATATTTTTTGCAAAAAAGAAAAATTAAAGAGGTATTTTTATAAAAGGTAATATTTAAAATTTCTCCAAAATATATATTGATGGGTTGAAACCAACGAAAAAAAGATTATCTTGACTGGGATAACTATATGAAAAAGTCCCGATAATTTAGATATGTCTTAAAAATAAAAATTAAAAGAATAATTCAGAATATGATGTTTTGGTGGTAGATAATGTGATCTATAACAAATCTTCCCAAACCCATTCACATTCTTTTTCTTGTTTGTGGGTAATTGTTTGTAATTAAGTGGTTACCAGGAATTGTATTGATTTGATGTTTTTAGTCTCCCAACAAGTGCTACAAAATCAATCAAATTTCTATACATTTGAAAGTTTTTTTATAGTATATGTAGTGTTTTATCCATTTTGTTCTATATATACTCTGTTTATTTTATCTCGCAGTTATTCAGAGTGATCTTAATCTCTAAATAATTTGTTTACCACAACTTATACAGTTATTTATGATTTTAGTGTAAATTCATTATGATCTATCTTAATTGTCTTCTAAGAAGTTGAACAAATCATTACTACTTTCCCCAAAAAACTTTTTTATTTCTTCAATTGACATATATCTTGTGTGTTTATTATTTTTGCTAAAGTAATTCGTAAGGTGACTGTCTTGTCTCCAATGCCTTTTTTAAAATTTTGGAAAACAAACACATTGGTTGGGGTTTTGGTAATAGAATATCATTGCACATCAACTTTAATCTAATAAAATCCAGACAAGAACTTCAATTTATCTCCAGTTATCTTATTTCTTTTGTTTGTTATTTGTTTAGACATAAAATCATATATATATGTACAATAACAAAGACAAAGCATATCCAATATCTATTATTAGAGTTGACTTTGTTTACGTACCTTTCTTGATTTTACAATGACAAAATGTTGAGATTTTTCCATGGAATCTAAATTTCGTTATCATATAAACATTTAAT
>JAKUCM010005885.1:0-71858 GCA_023374145.1 Lepidium sativum
GAGAGAGAGACCCGTTCGTTCTGCTCGTAACAATCCAATAAGTTCTCCAGGTAAAAAAACATTAGACATTCCCTCTTCTGAAACCAAAACTTTTGATGTTATTTGACGTACATAATTTCGATATGCCTATTATGAATCTGCAGCCCCCTGGGATCGATAAACCTTTTGAATCTTATTAACCAAAGAAATACGACTTTGCACTATAGTTAGCTCAGCACCAATGAAGAATCCCCAAGGAATTCCAAGAATTCTTGTTATGCACTTATTCCAACCCTTAATCCGCTTTTCTAAGTTCAGCGATATTGAATCAATCGAGCGGACTTCTAACACTTGTTCTACTTTTGGAAGACCTTGTGTTATATCACCGGATCTCGATTTTTCATATATAAATGTAACTAATGTATCCCCTTCGTAAAGAATTTCTCTGTAATGCCCATGAACTTTTGCTCCCGGAGTCCAAATAGGGCTTAGCGGATCTTATTACTACAGAATCCCTTTGAACAATTAAAACTTGACCCGATTTTAGGTGTGGTTCTTTTTTGGCGATACATAAATTTTCACAAAAAAATTGTCCAAGACTAATTATTGTGGATGTTTCCGCACAATAATTATGAAAAATAGGGTTTGGTGCTTCAGCGGCGATTCTTCGACTCCGGCTCCTTCTCATCCAAATCTGTGATAAAAAGGTAAGTATTGGTTAGATTAGTTGTTTATATGTTTCGATTTGAGTTTAGAAAGCGTTTGGGGTCTTGTAGTGAGTCTAGGATTCGAATCGATTTGGGTCTTTCGATTGATTGTTTATAAATGGGGCTTTCAAGTACGAGTTTGGGTTTGTTTAGGGTGTTGTTTTCGTAGATCCGCCTATGAAATCGTATCTTGTGTAGGCTTTGAAATCCGATTTAGGTTTTTGCTCGCATCCGCCTTTGAAATCGTAGGGTTCGTACAATTGAAAATCTGTTGAAAGCTCCTTACTTTTTTATGCTTCAAATGGGGAAACCAAGGTGTCTCTTTTCGCGTGGCTCAACTTAGGGTTTCTGTTTCCTCTTTGAAATTTTGGGAGATCTCTGGTTAAATTCGAAAGTGAGTTTGAATGTTGAATGTCTCTCTTTGACATGTTTTAACATCCTCTCTAATCGTAGGTTTTTGCTCTACATTTTCACTTTCTGTTAACACGCGCATGTATAGTTGTCTTTGTTTGAGTTTTGGTGTCAAAAACTGAAATAATACAATAACATCTAGATCTACATGGTTAGGACTCGAACATAGTGAGTTGGTTAGGCAAAAAAAACAAGTTACAAAAATTGCACTTTACTGAAAGCTTTTTTGAACATGGTTACATTGATGTATTAAGGAGACTTTTTTAGATTTGGGAAGTGTCAAGAAACCTCTAAATGATTTTTAGATCATAATTAATTGTATCTGTAACGATATACTGCTTCTAGTTCAATTTGGTGCATTAATTGTATCTGTATCTACATACTGCTTCTAGTTCAATTAGGTGCATTAATTGTATCTGTATCACTTCTTGAATTGGTGCTTGAATTTACTCGTTTTGTCGATTTGGTAAAGTGAAACCGTCTTTTGTTATGTTTTCAGTTATCTAAGTACTATGACCTGATTAGCATAAGCATACATGTCCGATCTAATAGAAAAACTTTTTGCATATGCATACTAATTAAATAAAGTTGAATGTTTCAGGTCAGCAGACAACACTGTCCGCTTGTTTGAAGTAGGAACCACACCTCAAATAGAAACGGAGATGAAAAAGGCAGCTGCAACTAAAAGGTAAGTAGATTCACTATTCTGTTTCTGTGTGTGATGTGAAGATTCATTTTTATTTGTTATTGGTGTTAACATTAATGAACATGATGTGTTAATGTAATTAACCGTATTAGGGTAGCATTTATGAACGTGAGCTGTTAGTATTAAAATTAACTGATGTAGTATTAAAGTTAGAGAACTGATGTCGTGTATCAATTAGAGACTGTGACTGATTGCCGTAGCACTCGTTTTTGGTCTTAGCACTAATTTTTTCTATTGTGATGATTGCTGTGTGATGAATGTTTATTTGCTGTCATTAACTTGTCAACTAAATGAATGTTGCATGTTGCTTTGCTGTCATTAACTTGGTAGGTTTGTGTGATGAATGTTGATTTGATGTGTTTTGAATGCATAAACTTGTTTAAAAACAGAACAAACCTTAATCTAAGAATAGAAACAAACCTTTAAAAAACACAAACCAATATCAACACTCGGAAGCTTAAAACACAACCAAAACCATAAACCTAATGGACCCTTCTTCCTTGAATACCTCGGGGTTTCTCAACCTATTAGCTAGCCAGAGCAGTCACACTATAGACGTAGAGACATCCGAGTTTCCTAGGTTTAGTAGCCAGAGCTCAGAGGAGCATACTAGGGTTGAAAGGAGAAAGTGGACACCAAAAGAAGATCTTGTCCTCATCACCGCGTGGCTCAACACCAGCAAAGATGCAATCGTCAGTAATGAACAGAAAGGAGGAGCATTTTGGAAGAGAATTCAGGAGTATTTTAATTACAGCCCTCAAGTCAGTGAATTGGCTCCTAGAGAGGTAAGTCATTGCAAGCAAAGATGGGGGACAGTAAACGCAGAGGTGTGCAGGTTTGTGGGGAGCTATGAGGCTGCTGTAAAGTAGCAGTCTAGTGGCCAAAGTGAGAACGATGTCATGAAGGCTGCCCATGACATCTTCTACAATGACTACAAGGTCAAGTTCATCCTTGAACATGCCTGGAGGGAACTGAGGTATGATCAAAAGTGGAAGTCAACCTGCCTGGTGAAAGATGGTGCAAAGGAGAAAAGGAAGGAGACTGTGGAGCCTAACATAGAAGAAGTCAGACCTCCTGGTGTTAAGGCCTGCAAAGCAGCCAAACGCAAGAAGAATGGGCATGAAGCATAATTGGAAAAGTGGGAGAGCATGCTTGCTGTAAAAGAGAACATATCAAAGCAGAAATTGCTTGATCGTCTCCTTGCAAACACAGATAAAATTTCTGATATAGAAGTGTCACTAAAGAACAAACTCATAGCTGAAATGCTTTAGACGATTAGTATGTGATTTTGTGATTCTGTGATTCTGTGATTCTGTGTAGTTATGTGATTATGTGATTATGTCTCTTTGTTCTTTGCAGGTTCTGATCTATTTTGTCTCTTTCTGTGTTTTGCAGGGTATGTTTGCAGGTGGGAAGTGTAGACTCACGAAGCTGTTATGTATAATCACGGGTCTGTTTGTATTTGTCTAGTTATGTAGCATTTTGATTGTATTTGTCATGTTAATCACGGGTCTGTTTGGTTTGTATAATCACGGGTCTGTCATGTTAATCACGGGTCTGTTTGGTTTGTATAATCACGGGTCTGTCATGTTACGGGTCTGTCATGTTAATCACGTGTCTGTTTTGTATTTGTCTAGTTTTGTAGCCTTTTGTGTGTATTTCTCTACTTAATCACGGGTGTATTTTAACGGTTCCTCTTATTTAAAGACTACACTTTTGTAAACAATGCATCAATTTCTCTGCACTCAATATCTCATCAACTTTCTCTTCACATTTCTCTCCACAATACACTCAATATCACATTTCTCTTTCCTCCTAAAATTCTAAAATCAAACTCCATAAATGTCTTCATCATCTAATGAAATAGATTCAAGTTTTGAAGAACATTTTGAGGATATGTTCGACCAACGTTTTGAGGAAATATTTGATCAAAGTTTTGCCAAAAAACCAAAGAGACGAGCTTATATCGAGCGGCAACGAGAACAAGGACATAATCTATTATGGACCGACTAATTCAGTGAACATCCTACTTACCCACCTACTATGTTTAGGCGGCGTTTTCGAATGAACAAGCCATTGTTCCTTCAAATTGTTGACCGCCTCAGTAATGAACTGCCATACTTCAACAAAGAAGAAATGCACATGGCAGAAACGGACTATCTGCACTACAAAAGTGTTCAACAGCTATACGTATGTTGGCATATGGTCAAGCGGGAGATACAACTGATGAATATCTCCGACTTGGTGAAAGTACATCACTTTTATGTCTGCGAAATTTCACTGAAGGGATAATACAATTATTCGGAGATGAGTATCTAAGACGACCTACACAAGAAGATCTCCAACGTTTACTCGATATTGGAGAGGTACGAGGGTTTCCAGGGATGATAGGCAGCATCGACTGTATGCATTGGGAGTGGAAAAACTGTCCAACAGCTTGGAAAGGCCAATACACCCGCGGTTCAGGAAAGCCGACAATTGTCTTAGAGGCAGTAGCATCACAAGATCTTTGGATATGGCACGCATTTTTTGGACTCCCAGGTACCCTAAATGATATTAATGTTCTTGATCGGTCACCTGTTTTTGATGACATTTTACAAGGTCGCGCTCCAAAAGTTAAATTCAAGGTCAACGGTCACAGCTATCATATGGCATACTACCTTACCGACGGTATTTATCCGAAATGGTCAACCTTTATCCAATCCATCCCACTACCACAAAGTTGTAAAGCAGAGCTATTTGCTGAGCGTCAGGAAGCCGTCAGAAAAGATGTCGAACGGGCTTTTGGTGTATTGCAAGCTAGATTTGGAATAGTTAAAAAGCCAGCTTTAACATGGGACAAGGAAAGCTTAGGAAAGATTATGAGATGTTGTATCATACTGCACAATATGATAGTAGAGAACGAAAGAGATGGATACACTCAGTATGATACATCGGACTTTGAAGTAGGAGAATCAAGCAGAAGTTCAGAGGTGAATTCATCATACTCTACGGACATCCCTTCCAATCTGGGTAATATGCTAAGCACTCGCAATCAAATTCGTAATCAACGTATACATGATCAATTAAAAGCTGACTTAGTTGAGAATATTTGGCAAAAATTTGGTTGTGACGAATAATTATCTTTGTAAGTTTATAAATTTTCAATGTCATGAATAATAATTTTTATCAAAAATTAAAACTAAATAAATTTATTTCTAAGAACCCCATTTACGAGTTCACTAATGCAGAAGCAAAATACATCCGGGTTCTTCACTATTTCCGACCCCACCAAATATTCATAAATTATTCCTGTGAACCCCAAAGAGGGGTTGGAAGCCCTTATGAATAGAAAATATATTTGTTACATTGTGAGCTTGAAATTTTGTAGTTGCCTCTTTAAGATAACATTTGTTTGCTTTAACCTTTTACACTTTGTCTTTTTGGGGAGTGGGGTCAACTTAAGGATTAATTGCAAAATGGACCTAAGCCTTTTTGCTTCATGTCGTGCTTTATATGGCATGTCCTTTCAGTTTCTTGATAATGTTTTTCTGTTTTCCCCTTCTATCAATTCTTAAATCATTCTCCACACACTATGTTTTGGATTTTCTTGACCCGGCCATTCGATCTTAAAGTTTTAGTCTACTGTTTTTGGATTTGTTGGCCTGACGCCTTTCACCTATACTTTTCACATTCCCTAAATCGATGATTCAATTTTCGAATGTTATTGATGGAAGACAAAGTAAAGTCTATTGTGGCTACGTAAAAAGTCCAAACTTGTTTAAGCTAGAATGTTCAAGTGTTCGCTTACTGTGAACCTGCCGGTCAGGTCTCTACCAATATGGCAATATTACTACACTTAGAGTAGAATGTATACGTGTTTAAACTTATGGTTACCATTTTGCAAGCTCCAAAGAGATTCATAAATCTTTTAGGTGAATCAATTCTGAAAGTCTAGATCTCTGAGTTCTATAAACTATGGCACATGCTTTGGACCCGAAATACGGGCCATGACTCCAAGATGATACCCAACAAAGAAAACCAAAAATGTGGGTCCTAAATCAGCCAGAGATATGTTCCCAAACAACCGATATCGCATATCTAAGTAATATTGTATAATCTTCTTAAGACCAAGTGAGTTCGTACCATTTAGATTCATTCAGCTTGGACTTTGCACTTTGTGAATGTTGTTGAGTTTACGAAGATAAGTTATAAGCACAAGAAATCCTTTCTTATTTTATTAATATTATTTTCTTGGGATTCATAGCCACCCCTCTCCTCGACAAACCACCACAGCTCCAATTACGCTTTTTGAGTAATTGCTTTTTGGTTAATGGTAAATCAGCCATCTAATCTACTGTTAAGTGGTGGTAAAGTTGAGCCAAGTTCGGTTGATGAAAGATTTAGCAAAGAAATTATCAAATGTTGGTTTCGAGAATAAAAAAAAGGGATCATGAGACCAAGAATTCTAATTTTCATATCAGCAAAAAATAAGGTGGAAGTCATGTGTACGCTGTCTTTTATTAACACTGATATATTTCCACTTAAAGTTAATTAACAAAATAAAAACGATAATATTTTGTTTGGCCAATATATACACATATACACATACATGCATAATAGCATTCGACATGGCTGGTTCATTTGGGAAGCAGTACATGGCAAGTCTTGTAGTAGTAGTGTTCTTGCTCTTCATCTTCTGTTCATCGTCTCTCTCTGCAACTTCACACAGCTGCGACCCTGAAGAAGAAGCCTCCTCCTTCAGCTACGTTTGCCACTCTAACCTTCAAAAGTGCCATACTTTCGCCATTCTCAGAGCCAATTCTCTCTCCAACCATCTGGGTCTCATAGGCGCTGACGAATTTGCTCTGCAACCGCAAGGTCAGTTACTGTTGATCCCAATTGACTGCAGGTGTAACGGAAGGATCTACGAGGCCCATCTCATCAAAACTTGCGTCAAAGGAGACACCTTTCGCTCTGTCTCTCAGTCTCTGCAAGGCCTGACCACTTGCCTGTGAGCCAACTCTTTTTCTATACTTTTTTGGTTGATTAAAAAGTCACTGAAATTGATCGATTGAGTCTAGCTTCCAGGTTCTATTTATCATCTGCAGATCTATCAGGGAGAAGAATCCAGATGTTTCTGAGGACAAAATCGGCGACAACGTTAAGTTGCGTTTGGCGATCAGGTGTTCCTGCCCAGAAGAAGGCGTTTCAAACGCTAGTTTTCTCGTCACGTATCCGGTGAGCATCGAAGACAGCGTTTCCAGCCTCGCGTTTAAGTTCAACACAACAGAGCATGCTATTGTATCTGCAAACAACAAATCTGGCGTGGTTCCACTCAAGCCTGCTCTGATTCCTCTTGATCACAAACCGGTTCTCGATCCGTTGGCCAAACCAAAAGACTCCGGATTACATAAAAACGGAACCACCGAGAATCGCCATCTATCTAAGAAGAAACGGTCAAAGATGAAGCTCATGATCGCTGTGAGCAGTGTGATTGCCGTAGTTTGCGGACTTATCACTCTCATGGTGTTTAGTTACTTACACTGGAAGAAAGAGACGCGGTTGCAAACTGAAAACTGGATAAGCAATAAAGACCCTGAGACACGGCAGCTGAGTCTGAGCATCCGAACCACGAGTGACAAAAAAATCTCGTTTGAAGGGTCACATGACGGTTCCATCTTGGATTCTCACAACACTATGGGCACCACAACGCCTAGAAAGCCCGTTATTGAAATTTATGGCTTTGAAGAGTTGGAAAAAGCCACTGAGAATTTCTGTTCAAGCAATCATATTAAAGGTTCGGTTTATTTCGGTTCGCTCAAAGGCAAAGACTTGGCTATAAAGCAAGTGAGTGCAGATACAATGAGAAGATTTGATTTCGGGCTTCTCAATGATCAATCACACTACTACAACCACAATCTAATTAGGGTCCTGGGGACATGTTTCAGAGAAATTGATCAGTCTTCTTATCTGGTTTTCGAGTATGCAAAAAATGGGTCCCTGTGGGATTGGATTCAGAACAAATTGGCGATTAAGAATCAATTCATTGAGTCTTGTTACTGTTTCTTGGCATGGAAACAGAGGATTAAGATCTGTCATGACGTAGCCATTGCGTTAAAGTATATGCATCGTATCAGCTACGTCCACGGCAACATCAAGAGCAGAAACATCTTCTTGAACGAAGATCTCAGAGGTAAAGTAGGAAACTTTGGGATGTCAAAGTGCGTAACTGATGAATTAGCAACTGAAGAGAGCCTATTAGAAAGTTCATTGTCTCCAGCTACTGACGTATACGCTTACGGGATTGTTTTAATGGAGGTTTTGTCTGGAAAAAACCCACATGAATTGCACGAACAAGAAGAGACAACAGCCCTTGGGACACAAGAAAGTTGTGTTTCCGAATGGAAGAGATTGAGAAGTATTCTTGGTGACAAGGATATGCTGAGGGAAGTGATGGACAACACATTGGGAGAGAGCTATTCAGTTGACTGCGCATTTGAAATGGCAAGTATTGCTAGAGATTGTACTGCAGAGGAACCCGAGTCAAGGCCAAGCGCATGTGAGATTGTAGAGAGGGTTTCAAGATTGGTGGATGATGATGAAGAAGACAAAGATGCAGCAGTGATAGAGAGAGAGAGAGTACCTTAATATCAGAGAGTTCATACAAGCCTTTGGTAAAGAAGAGTAGTATAGGTTAATGAAGCTTTATATTTGTAAGTTGTAACTAAGTATAATAATATATATATTATATATATATACTATATAATATACATAGATATGAATTATTGCATCATGACTCTAAACTCATCAAAGGTAATAATCCCATCCCTATTAATATCGAATTGGGAAATCATAACCTCACAGTCGTTGAGACTTTTGGACTCACCCAATAAACTAAGCATCCTCTTCAAACTTTTAGGTGTGATACCTTCAGTCTCTTCATACAACTTGTAAGCTTCCTTCAAGTCTTTCTCCTTGTCTTCCTCCTCTCCTTCTTCAACCAACTTCACGAATTCCTCAAGTTCCAATGATTCATCAGTAGTCTCTGGATCTATAATCTCTTCCAGTACAGCTCGTTTACCAGACTTAATAACTTCAACGCATTTTTCGATGGTGGAAACAGATACCTTACCTTCTTGGCTCTTGTCAAAGCAACTAAACACTCGTTGATACTCTTCACGTTTGTTAACGTTATCGCTCATCATAGAAGATTTGAAAGACAGAGAGGAGTAGATGATTATAAGTTTCTTCTGTTTGAAAATTTGGCAATAGACATGTATATATAGAGGACATTCTATAGCTTGGAAAACGTTGAAATGTAATCGAAGACCGTACGTGAACACATGCGGACGGAAGTGGACTTGTAAATATGTTTGATGGCGCTTCAAAAGAATGAAACGCTTTGTTAACGCGGCTTCTTTTTCTCTCTTGACAAGTTTTTTTTTGTTTTATTAAAGAATACGAAGACGAAGAACTTTTGTGCTTTCATTGTTACTAAATGTAAGTGTGGGCGAACATTCCGTTGACTTTGACTAGTCTTCTATTCTTTTTTTCTGTAAATAAGGAAATTTCGAGATTCATGTGAATAATATCTACACACATACATACATACGTCATATTTTTACATCATCTACGTATTTAGTTGACTTCAATATAGAGTTCGGCTTAGTATTTGCTATTGGGCCAACAAGCATCTGAAGTTATTAAAGTCCATATCCAAAGAGTGAACAACGAATAAAAAACCGACATGTGGGAGGGACTGGTTAGTGGCATTTTCGTAATATACTGAGAAAAGAAGGGGTAGGAAATAAATAAAGAGTTAAAAAGAATAGGAAGAAGTAAGAAGTGCCAGCTGTCCCTTAAACCTCGGCCCCTTCCGGCTCTCCACCATTCAAACGTCGCTTTAAGCGCTCTCTCTCTCTTACATCTTTCTTCTCTCTCTTCTCCTCCTGAATCCGCCGCCACGCCTTCACTATGGCATGGCTGAGCCTCGTCAGAGGAGCTTTTCCGGTCTCAAGGGTCTTCCCAAAGGCTCGACCTTTCGGATCAGCGGCCGCCTTGGAGTTTGACTACGACTCCGATGAAGACTATTTGTACGGAGATGATCGTTGTTTAGCGGAGCCGAGACTTGGTTTAGATGGGTCTGGCCCGGAGAGAGGAGTCCAGTGGGTTCTCATGGGCGCGCCTGTAGCCTGGAGACACGTCTTCGCTGAGAGGCTCTCCAAACTTGTCCAAGTTCCTCACATTTCCATGGGATCGCTGGTCCGTCAAGAACTTAACCCTAAATCTTCTCTCTGCAAGGAGGTACTGTCTCTCTATATTGGGTTTGTTTCCATTTGAAGGAAGCAATCTTTTGCTTTTCTCTATCATCTTCTACTTTGAATTCTTGCTCTTTATGGAAGATTGTATGTAACGATTGGATTTGGAGCTATAATTTCCAACTGCTTTATATGAACCACCGTTTTGAGTCATACGGGATCAAAATCTCTTCTTTCTTGTTTCTTAAAGGATGTGTCATTATAAATGTTGTTGGTTAGTCCACAACTTACATAGCTAGTAGGTGCTGCCATGAATGATATAAACTTTGTAAAGACAACATAACTGTTCTGTGTTAGCTTTTGTGAAATTAAAAGTTAAAACTAATGATACTTTGGTTTATAGATTGCAAGTGCGGTAAATGAAGGAAAGCTTGTTCCAAATAGTGTCATCTTTGCATTACTATTAAAGAGGCTCGAAGAAGGATATGTAAAGGGGGAAACAGGGTTCATTCTTGAGGGAATTCCTCGCAGTCGTATTCAAGCTGTGAGTTTTTTTCTGATAAAATGCACGATTATTGACTTCTTCTTTTATCAGAGAAGCTCTTATTAAAGTATATGCTTTGGCCCGAAAATGTCCAAAAAGGTATTGTTTTTTTGAGACTTCTCATGTTGCTCTGAATGTTTGCAGGAAACTCTTGACCAAATCGCCCAGATTGATCTCGTTGTGAATCTTAAATGCTCTGAGGATCATCTGGTAAACCGAACTGCTCTGAATGAAAAAACTCTGCCTCGACAAGAGTTTCTTGGCTCTATGTTACACTCAGGTAATGCAATCAAAGCCCGGAGGGAGAGTCTTGCTGTTTACGCAGAGGAGGTACTTTTCTAGTTTCTAATCAATGTCCTTGTTAAATCTAGGTACAAAGTGAGATGCCAGGATTTAACTGAAAATCTTGTGGTGATATTCATCAGGTCAAGCCCTTGGAAGAATACTATAGGAAGCAGAGAAAACTTCTGGACTTTCATGTTGGCCGTGAAACATCAGGAGAAACATGGCAGGGTTTGTTGGCAGCTTTGCACCTGAAGCAGGTGAATTTGGCGACTACACAAAAGCTGACTGTGTGACTGTGTGATAATGGACACCACAAAGTCTATGGAGTTAAATTCTCTGAGCTTTGCTATAAATTTTGATCTCTCTTTAATTTATTAACGCCTAATGTACCATTTATTCTTTTTTCCAAAATCTGTAATTCAAAGTTTTGCGAGAGCTCTAAGTGATGAGGATGATACACTAAAGCTTGTAATGAGTCTATACGGAGCAAGAATTCTCCGTACATGAAAGTAGTTCTATTTCACAATAAGGCGTACAGATTTGCTTGAACAACCTTGCCCTCGTCTCTGCAATACATGTTTATTCTGCCAGTTGTTTAAAGTGTACATATATCAATCCCAACAAGGTCTCAGATACTTTTACTTCTGTTGACTAAGGTTTGTGCTACACTCTATACATCGCAACAACAACAAAATGACAGGTTTTGACACATCAATACATTTACAAGTCACAAGTGGAACTTGAAAGACAAAACACATGAATATCTGATCATTCACCGTTCATCCAACACTCCCTGAGAAGTTGATACCTGACAGTCTCATCTGCATCACCATTATTGATATTCCTGGAACCCGCCTGTTGAAGAACAACAACAGCCAAAGGTGAACTCAGCTCATCAAGTTCGTCGTCGCTTGTATAAGCTTTTCGTGTAACTGATGACCTGATTCTACATAAGTGTGGCGCTTGAGGCTGTCTAAAGTCTCCAATGACGGTGTAGATTGAAGACCCTGAAGGTGGAGAGTACACAGGAGGAGGTGCAGTGTACGGATAGCTTGTGATCATAGCCTTCTCAACTTCCTCCTGCAAGGGGCATCACGTTTCTATTAGCAAAAATTAGCTTCTTGGCCTTAGATCCATCGTTTGAAAAATGGCCTTACCTCGGATTCAAGAGCTTCAAGTACAGCATCAGGAACTGGGTCAGGGCAAAACTCATCTGGGACAAAATTATTCAACACTCTCTTGATCAACGGTGCACCAAACGTCGGGCAAACCTTGACAATGTGAAGAGATATATTTGATCAAGTAAAGTAAAGAAGTTTATAGGTAAAGAGTGTTTTGAGTTCTGTCTTGCATTTGCACCTCTTTTCGCACAGAACTGTTGAGAAGCATATCTTTTGGAAGCATCATTAGATCGCTTAACGCCTTGAGAAGATTAAATGTCTTAAAAGATCTATCAACATAGCTATTCTCATCGCTGCTGTCACCATCTTCATCATCGATGCCAAATAGATCAGTGAGCCACCTAGACCAGTTTCCTATCTGTTTAAAATAAATAATGCCTGAGCTTTATAGAGACTACAGTATAATAACTCAAGGAACTGCGTTGAGTACACTGACCGAGTTTTTCAACTGGGCACCAGAACCGAAACTTGATGTTGTAGAAGGAATAGGCAAGACCCTAGAGTCTGCAATGGGATCCGATACAGGGTCTGTTGGAAAATTCTCATCAGAATCACGAAGGATAGCATTGAACATAGCAATATCTAGCCGAGCCACGCACTGTTCCATTATCTGTGTCACAAAACATGGATATTCGTTTTTGAATGAAGGGTAAAGTTCCAACTCCCAAATTGAAATATTCTCAAGGAAAAATGCTAACCAGACGCGCAGGCACAGGTAAACAACCACAATCATGGCCACTAGCTCGCAGAGGGCATAAACGTTCATGTGCATCCCTGAAAGCCTTTTTCCAAAGCTCCAATGAAAAGTCACCTTGTTCTTGGTTTAAAGAACTCGGCGTCCTACCAAAATTCTTTTTTGATGCAGAGCCAGCTTTATCAAACTCCCTAGTTGATGCTGCTGAAGACTGCATACGTGGTGTCAAAGTCTGCAACCAAAGGAAAATAATATGTCTATTATAATTGGTTAAGGGAATGGAGGTGAGGCAGAGAGAACAGAGAACCATTACCTGCCACCAAATTGATTCTACGGCGCGTGAGAAGATCCAAGCTTCGACCTTCTCAAGTGCTGTAATGAAAGTTACAGGGTCATCCCAGGTACCAAAACTCTCAATGTCCTTTTTGCTCAAAGGGGAATCTTTCCACTTCAAGGACGATCGGTTCTCAATTTCTCTTTCAACCTTCTGTTTCCTTGGTCCAGGACCAGCAGACACTGGCAGTTCCTCTTCTGCACTGTAATCACTTATGATCGCCCTCAGCACGATGGTGTTTGACAACCAAAATGTCAACCTGCAATCCACGAACAACATAGTTTTCTTCTTAAAGAACGCTGAGAAAGTTTACTCTGAAAAGTAATAATGCAAAGTCATATATCACATACCTGGGGACATCGTTTCCACAGGCTTTGGCAACAAGAATTAACCCAGAGATGGCACTTTTAGCTGCATTGGCTCTTCTTGAGAGATGGTTTTCTCTACAAGCATGAAGATACAGCCTCAAAAGACGTCTAGCAGGCGCATGAACTTTACTTGATGAACTTCCATGCTCTGCAACTACGGAGTAGAGAGCTGCTTCGATGGCTGCAGCCTCACGTAATTCACCTTCAAGCTTCTTTACTCTACTTTCCAAGTTCTTGACTTTGCTCTCCAAACTTATATCCCGTGTGGACTTTGGATATACCTTAGCTTCTTTTCTCCCGCTGGATAAACTCAACCGGCTATTGCTCCGATTCATATCCAGGGATGATCGAACAGACTTCACTTTTCTTGGTATCTCAACTATACTCTCTGATTCCTGATCACTGATCAAATCTTGGCTATACTCAGAAGCTTGAAGCGAAGCATTTTCTGATTGATTGTCAATTTGTAAAGGCATAGACTCAGTCTTTCCATTATTGTGTTGACTGCTAGTTACCAGCGTAGAGCTCTCGTCAGTATCTTTCATAAACACCTTAGCAGAGTCCTCCAGCTCAGGCACAGACGTGTTGGGTTCAGAATCAGGAATTTCTTCCGGGATATGAAACACAGAAGATAGATCTACTGATGAGGAACGTGACGGAATCTGGCCAGCAATTTCTCCTTGATTGTTCTCTGATGCTGATTGTGATCTCTCGTGGTCACTTCCTTTAGAGTTCTTGTTTACTCTCTCATGTTCTTCCTGCAAATAAGACATCAAACCATTTAGGAAAATTTCATCTTCATAACTTATCAAAAGAATATCGAAATATTGCCATCTTACATCTTCGGTTCGCGCAGAGAAACCACCATTAGACTCTAAAGTAGACGATGAAATCGTCAAGGAGGAGTGTGAGGAAATGTCATCGTCTGTGATGGATGCAATCTCAGCTTCCTTATAATATTCTTCATTCATTAAGGCAGAAACAGATTCACCACTATTCTTAGCTTCATCCTTCAAGCTGGTCATAGATGAAGAACTAGCTCGGCGTCTATCAACCGGTTGAATAGTGAGGGACAGAACAGGCTGAGTGGTATTCCGGTAGCTTCTTTTACTGTTCATTGGAGCAATTAAGCTCAAACTTTCTTTCACAATACCATAATCAGCCAAATCTATTGTTGCTGTTGCCAAAAGCTGATGTGTTTTCTCTCTTCGAGGCTCGTATAAGTTGAGCTCTAAGACGTTCTTAAAGAATACATCACCCCCCTTATTCCGAGCAGACGCATCCTTCAGTAAGGTGAGGGGAAGCTTAAAAGATTCATTAAATTCGATTTTGCCTTCGCCAATGACAGATCCAAGAGAAGGAGCAACTACACTTGTGGTTCCAGAATTGCGGTCACCATTCTCCCACTGTATTACAACAGAGCGCAGTGATCTAAGTGACTGAGAAGGTGGCCAAGGCTTGATGTCATGGATATGAATCAGGTAATCAAGTTGTATCGATGAGCTTCTCCTGTTCTTCGAGCTTAGACCCAAAACCATATTGCCAATAAACTATAAACCTGTAATAAAAAGTCCTGAACCACCAGAACCTGCATAAACATCCGAACGCAAAGCAATCACTTTACAGAACCAAGAAAGCATTTTTATTTATTTTTGCCTAACCTACGAATTCAGACCAGCGATATTAAGACAATGCATGAAAATGTTATACTCACGAAGAAGAAAGCTACATGTAAGTAATATTTCTGCAAATTTTGTCATCCATATACATTATTGTTTTGTTTGATGAAGATCCGAAGTGGAAAAAAATGCTAACTTTGAAAGCTCATTGTAGAGCTAAAACTAGTTGCTTTTGGCATCTCTAACATCAGATCCAAGCAAGTCAATAAAGCCCAACAAAGATTATAGCAAAAAAAAGGCAATGGAAGATTTCATGTAAATATTAATGCAAAACATTGAAGAAAAGATAAAAAGTCAGTCAAGGTAATGTGAAATAATACCCAGAATCAATAAGAGCAGCTGCAGAATTACTGGAAATGAGGACGAAAATGTGAATGCTTGTTTCGAGCCTTCTTCTTCCTTTGAGACCAAGACTGGAAATTTCTGAATTCTTATAATAGCTTTAAATCTTTTTGTTCTCTTCTTGTGTGCGTTTTGGTTAATCAGCAGATGTGAGCCACTGACAGAGAATGAAGAATCTATAGTATTAATTAATTTATGACGCCATTAAAAAAGAGAGAGAGAGAGAGAAAGAAGAAATTCAGTATGAAAAAATCTGAAAAAAAAGAATTTAATCGTGCAAAGATCTAAACGGTGACGTTACGAAAAACAGAGTAGTGGACGCGCCTTAGTAGGCAGTGGTCCGAAAACTACACAACATTCGATAGATTGCCTTTCTTTTTGACACAAATGCGAGTGGGCCAAATTAAATACCATTAGGTCTTAAGATTATGAATTCCTACATGTTTTATATCTTTTTGCCGACAAAATATACTCACACCTATATTTATTTATTAAACTATATGATTTGTGGTAGGTGATAGACATTTTTCACTTCTTAAAATAATAATATGTTGCAAAGATGGACCAAGTTTTAGAGTAAACTATACTATATACGGATTTTAAAATAAGCTTGAAAGAACTCTATTATATTTGGAATGTTAAGATTAGGTTAATTATTATTATCTTCGAACTATTAAATAAGTCGAAGGGTTATTAGTAGTTAGAAACGGATAAGAAATGGGTTGCAACAAATTTAGCGAAACATCAACTTCCTAATGATGTAAATTATTGGTGTAAAAATTGACTCATCTCCTACCTTCTCTAGTCTTTTACCTTGGTTTTCAAGTTTAGGAAACTTTTCTTCAACTACAAAAACCATTATCTTAAGAGTATATCAAGTCTTTTCTTGTCAATTCCTCATCCTGACTGTGTAATGTAACATCAATAAACAGAACCGATTTTAAGGCCTTTCTTGGGCCCTTTAAAGGGCCTTCAAGACCCCCAAATTATTCAACAACACAAATCAAATTTTGGTAATGAATAAGAAAGAGTGAAACTGGTTCAGGTAGTGATGGATATAAATGATGAGATTCAGACTTGGGTGATCTCTTTCTCTTTCGACTTGCACATCTCTTCTGCTGACTTTACAAACTTCTTCGTCAACTCTTCAACCTGTTAACACAAACAGAAAGATTCAATAGTGGAAGAATAAGAAACCCAATTGCACAAGGATCATACTAAAGGACACACTCACTTCCTTCTCCAGTCTTTTCACTTCATCCTTTGATAGGCTCGAGCCTGCTTTCTTTATCGTGTCAAGTGCCTGACCAAAGTAATGTCTCTGATCATTAGATTTTTTCTGAAATATTAATGACAGTTTACAACTAAAGCTTCCATGGTTCTGCTCTACAAATTCATACTACCTTTTGCCTTGCTCTTCTTATGCTTTGTTTTACAACTTCACTGGACTTTGTTACAATCTTGCACATTGCCTGAAGTTCACTAGAGGATCAAGGCTCATTCTTGCCAGCCAAAAAAATAAACACAAGCAGACATGACTTGGATGCTTTACCTGAATATGTTCCTTGGTCAATCTGCTCAAAATATTAAAGGGACAACATTTGAGTGTCAAAATCAGCTATGTTTCAATAAAGCTGAAATCCAACAGAAATGAAGAAATATTGTTTCGTACGCTGGGACTGATGCCACTAGTCGTTGCCCATCCAGTTTCGGGTTTAACCCTAATGGAGAGGCCACTATTGCTTTTTCAAGTTCCTTCACCGTCTGCCCAAAGAAAGTGAGGTCTATAATATAATGCGGTTCTTAAAGGAATAAGTAGAAAAATCAGACTCTAGTTGAGTCACCAAGTTAAAGTTCTTTTCTTTTTAGTAAAAGAGAAAGAATCAATGTTGGGGACTTGCATCGGGATCATATGGATTCACAGATAAGGTCTTTGGATCCAGTACAGAAACCAAAGCTAAGTGGTTCAGTGGCATCTTTACTCCTCCCGTTTCAACAATAATATGATCAAGCATTCCTGCAAAAGGACTAAGATAAGGACAGGCTTTACCTACACAGGAAAGAAACAGCTTCAGTTTAATTACCTGGTGCTGCTCTTCCGGTTCTTAATTTAGTTAAATCCCGAGATAATGCATCAATAGCTGCCTCCATTTGAGAAGAAGCTGCCGCTTTCACCGTAGGTCCTATATCTGGAGCTGACTCGACCATCCCCGATGCTGAATCGTCCTCTGGAGAAGAAGAAGACAGAATTTTCCAATTATACAATTACAATAGCGTTTCATAGTAACCACTGCAAGCCTACTTATCTTTTCTACTTGTAAAGTCTACTAAAATCAAATCTTTCTTGGATTTAGCGATTTGTCCAGTGAAATGTATAATAAACCTACTTGATTTTTTGCCTTTTCCGAAACCTCGACGAGAATCTCTGAGGAAATCGGGCATGGACAAATCGGATGGCAAATCTCGGCCTGTAATCAAATGGGGTGAAAAGAGGGTATTGAGCGAGAAATCGAGAGATTGAACAACTACAGAGCTTCTTCTAAAGAACCAAATCGCATTCCGACTTGATACAGCTCGTCTCACGATCATAGCCATCCAAAAGAATTCAACTTTCTTCTTCGCCTGAGGTTTACGAAGTACAGAACCTTGATTGATTGGATTTGGTGTATAGATTCAATATAGCTAAAACCCAAGACGAACAAAGAAGAAGCTAAAACCCTCGAGTCGACGACTGAAATAATTAAAGTTTAAATCTTTATATTTCCTTCATAAAAAAGGTCTGTTTTTTTTTTTATTAAAAATAAATAAATACCAGAATTAGCCCTTTCCATCTGAGGAGGATGCCTTCTAAAACCCTTAATTTTTTCACTGCCCGCTCTTAGATCTTCCCTTCTCATCGCTGCCGTTACTCCTGGCTCCGTCACCGGTTCCGGTGAGTCATATATCTCCGACATATTTCTTGTGCAGCTGAAAATTTTGGTCCATTCGCTGCAGACTTCTCCGTATGAATTTGTTTAGCAACCACATTCTCAGTATGTTGTATAATTTGTCTTCCCAGTTTCAAACAGCTAAAGAACGATGGCGACTCAGGCTGCTGCTGCCTCATTCAATGGCAACTTGAAGGTACAAAGATTACTTATTCCTTCGATTTTCCAGCTTTCGATCGGTTTTAGCCAACCAGCTTAGATTACTGTCAACGTTGAGCGATTCGCACATTTAAGTCTTCATCTACATATTATTGCATTATCTACTTAATCAAATGGAGTTCCTATTAAAAAATGATCATTTCCCATTGAAACTTTTCTCTATTTTCATGAGACCACATTCAGAGAGTGTCACCTATGCTATGTATGTAATCAAGAAAATGACTGGATGCCAGTAACTTGATCGACATTGGACCCTTTCTATTAGAGAAAATCCTTTTACTTAAGCTTTGTTGTTTTGTTGATCTTGAATATGTGTTGCAGAAAGCTATGGCTGGTATAAAGCGTATCAATCTCGACGGTCTTCGTTGGCGAGTATTTGATGCTAAGGGGCAGGTTTTGTCACTGTTTCTTTCTTCCCGTCTACTTTCTTTAATATCTGCCTTCCGATTTCTTATTCTGGCTACTATTAGCCTTTGTTAGTTCCACATTTCCCACATTCTTAACCATGAGCATACTCAGAACCGTATACAAGCACAATGGTAAACATTACATTTCACCAGATTTGATATAGGGTTTCCTGGTTTTATTGTAGGTTCTTGGTAGACTAGCGTCCCAGATATCAACCGTGCTTCAAGCTAAAGATAAGCCGACTTATTGTCCAAATCGTGATGATGGGGACATTTGTATTGTTCTCAATGCTAAGGAAATAGGCTTCACAGGAAGAAAGCTCACTGACAAATTCTACCGTTGGCATACCGGGCAAGTAGCACTCATTTTAATGCCTTTTTGAATCTTTAACTGGAAGGACGGATTAATCATAATCTTTTTTCCCCACTATCTCCCATTTTTTGGCCTTATTAATCTTTTAATCTCTGTTTACAGGTACATTGGACACCTGAAGGAACGGAGCCTAAAAGATCAGATGGCTAAAGATCCCACAGAGGTCATACGTAAGGCTGTTTGGCGCATGCTTCCAACTAACAATCTGCGTGATGTGAGTATACTATTGAGTGAATAATTTCTAGTGGCCTGAATCCTCAGTACCTTGAGATACTTTGGTTTACAGAAATTACCCGAGACCTGGCTTTAGTCTTACTTGTTGGAATCCTTCATGAGTCGGGGATATGAGATCTTTGGTGTCTTATAACTAGTGGGTTGTCTTTGTGCCAAAAAAAATGAAAAACTAGTGGGTTGTCTCTCCTCATAAGCTGGCCTTATCAAACCTTTGGTTTAGGTTTGAAAGGAAGATGGTTCGGAGCACTTGCTTTGACCATTTTTTTTATTTGTTGCTGACTTTAATCTTTGGTGGTAAAACTTGCTTATTTACATTGATGCATTTCTCCACTCAGGTCGCCCATTTGGTATTTTGTTGCTCGTCACAGTTCCTAGAAGAACTGCTGGCATAGTTTAGGATTTGTTGCTTAAAACAAGAATTGCTGAGTTTTTGTTTCTGTGTGTGGGTATAGGACAGGGATCGTAAGTTAAGGATATTTGAAGGCGATGAGCATCCTTTTGGGGACAAGCCACTAGAGCCATTTGTGATGCCACCTCGTAGAGTGAGAGAGATGCGACCGCGTGCGAGGCGAGCAATGATCCGTGCCCAGAAGAAGGCAGATCAGGCAGAAAATGGTGGAACAGAGGTAAAGAAAGGAAAGAAGAGAACCCCATCTCAGGTAACTGCGTAGAGGAATTACGTCACAGAAGAACCTAGTGATATGACTCGTCTTTTTAGCTTGTTAGTTGTTTTTGTTGTTTATTGAGTACCAGACAGTAGACACGAACCTGTTTCTTGATCTCGGACATTAGATCATACATAAAGTCAAACCGTCGTGAAATTGTGAACAAGACGGAAGATTTCATAAGAGTAAGCAAGCAATAATAACATCGTCGTTTCTTTTCTTCACCAAATTGACAAAAACATCTAAACCTAAGAATAAATCACAAACAAAAGAACACAAAAGATTGTCAAACTTTCATGGAAAAAGTACTTTTTAGTTTAGTTAACTTTGGTATATTTTCTATCTTTACACAAGATGTGCCATTCTTGGAGCACTGCGGCTTGAAGCGCCATGTGCTCTGTTTCTTCTGCTGTCAGCTTAGAAAGTGTTCCTTTTTCCTCTTTCTTCTTCTTCTTCTCCTCCTTTTCCTTTCTCTTCTTCTCCTCCTTCTTTCTCTTTTCTTTCTCCTTTTTCTCTTTTTCTTCTTCATCTTCTTCATCATCATCATTATCTTCTTCTTCTGATGATGATGATTCCTCCTCTGTCTTTGGAGTCTTCTTCGGCTGAGCTGCCTTCAACAAAGCTATCCTCTCCATGGAGATCTTCAGCTTCTCGGCTGCGGTTGCTTTCACTTCATCCTCTGGCATGTACTCAACGCCTCCATCAGTTAGATCATCGCACCATCCCTGAAGATCTGACTCTATTTGCTTCGTTATTGTAGCGTCTGAGGCTCTAACCACGAATTTGCACATCATGGTGGTTGTCTCGTCACCCAGATCCATGTTCCTGCTCACTTCACTAGCCCCAAAGATCATCATACCCATAAAACCTCCATGCCACGTTTTAGCAGCGTAACAAAGCTGCAGTGACCAAACAAGTTAGGGATTTATAAGACCTCAAATCTTGTTAAGAAACAAGGCAAGCAAGAAGATCACATTGGAACTAACAATTCACCTGAAACCCAGCAACTGTGCGTATAATGTGGGAACAGACTCTGTGGAATGGCTTGGACGATAATGATTTGAGTCCGCTTAAAAATGGTGAAGCACCATACTGTTGTGCAGCGGTTGCCATGAAGCCACTTCCTTCATACATATACGTGCCAGTGTACTCTGCTACAGCTGGCAAGCTAGGCCACAAACGAAAAAACTCAACCGGTGAGATTTTGTGTGGGAGAAGAAGCTCAGTCAGAGGGATCTTGTAAGGCTGGCATCTTAAGATCACAGGCTCTCCAAGTTCTGATTTTGCACCTCTCTTCTGCTTCATGACCTGTGGATCTTCTTCTATGTAGTCACCATCATAATCTCCCCTAGCTCCACGGAATGGATAGTAGAGGACTTGAACCCAGAAACCACATCTTTCAAATTGGGAGACACCCACTGTGACACTGCATTGTACAGGATCCTACAAGAGTAAAGTACAGAGTGGATCATAATACAGATACTAAACCTACAATCTGTAGATTTAGGTATAAAGAACAAAAATGGATCTCAATATTAGAGAATTGTGAAGAGACGGAATTATATAAGCATTAAAGACTGAACTGCAACCTGTGAGACAAGATTACGCAACTGTCGCACTGCTTGGGGAGAACCATCCATGAAGTATAGGGCACCAGATAATCCAACCCGTATATCCACACGATTCAGTTCAAGTTCTGTCAAATTAATTATCTGAAAGGTACCATAAAGTACAAGAAAGGTGTTGAGACGCTTAACTTTACTAACTAAACTGTACTCAAGTAAACCGTATAGGATAATACTAGCATATATACGTTACCTTCAAATGCAAAGTGACCCTTCCATCATTTGTATCTGCTAAATGGTAAGCCTCTATGTAGCAAGGATCACTGCTTCCAGCCAAAGGATATGCTATGGGAGGAACCTTGATAGAATTCGAGTCGACCTCTTTTTTAAGGAAGAGAGTTAATTCAGTAGGCTTTGGCCTCCAAAGCTCTAGAATGGCCTTGTGAATTAATCCTTCTAATTTTCTGTCTTGGGCAGCTGATGGTTCGTAAAACTGAACAGTAAGCTTATGATGGCTGAACGGGTAATCTCCTCTTGTCTCACTAACTCCAGCCCACCTGGAAAACCATAGGTCAAGTGTCCAATCCAGGATTGCAGTAGAACTCATGCAATAAAAAAGTACAAGCCGAGCAGAAAGCTCACCTTTTTTCAGGAATATTTGAAACATATTTGATCCTCTGCAATATTAAACGGGTCTGATGTTTGCTAACTGTATCTGCAGCAGCATGGATCCTATACTCTTCAAGTTCTTTGGTTATTAATTGGCCAGCTCTTGCATGACGTGATCCCATCCTCTGGGCGCATAATAATATAGCCTGAACATCTTGTAGCCTATTCGATGTAGTTGCAGCAGCATCCAAGTTGAAGAGAACCTTATGCATATTTGCTATGATAATATTCAATGGGTCATCAGGGTCATCGGCCAAAAGTGGATCCAGGCCTTCTAGATCAATATGTTCTGCAATTGTCCATATAAGACGCCCAAGGATTCTTGGGGTATTTACCTGCCAAATGGAGATCAAGATCAATACATGGGAGAAATAAGAAATTGACCACTTTAACTCCACAGGCAATAGTTCCTCTCAGGATTAGTTATAACTAAACCTCGCACGGAAAAATAAATATAACAGATGAAAGTTGTCGAGTATGAGTTTTAATTTTCGGCTGAGGCTTAATTACCTCTTGGAGATCCTTAACAAGTTCACGTTGCAAGTTCTGCAATCGCGTCTCATTTAATATTTGATCCTGTGAAGCACCGTCTTTAAGCCTTTTCACTCCACCACGTGTGTCATAGATATGACAGAGCCTAACAAGCAATTTCAAATAGCAATCTATAGCGTATGTCCTGCCATCACAGTCCCATTTTACACAAGGCCTGCAAACTTCCACAACCTCAAGGGCTGGTTCTGTCCAGTTCAGAGCACCATAACCAGTGCCATATGCTAGTGCACCAATCACTCTGCTCTCCATACCCGTGTTTTTTTGTTCAGGCAAAGGTAGAGATAACTGGAAACAACTTTCCACAAGCATTGCTACAAGCTCTTCCCGAAATAGGCTTTTACTGGTGACACTATTGAGATCATCTTTGATCCTTGCATCTTCAAAGAGAGAAATAATATCGGTCCCAGCCAGAGGCTTCTGACCTCTTCGGGCACTTTCTCTGGCAAAAAGGTGAACACATAGAGCTGTCCGGCAGATGCAGGCTAATGCGTGCATCCTGTCAGATTCTGCTCTCAGGTTCCTCACCATAAGGAGAAGTCTTCTAAACAACGAGACCTTTGTAACAAGTTCCAAAGAAATGGTTCAAAAATTATGGACAAGAGCTCGAAAACGAATGCACACAACCAATCCAAGACGTAAATGAAGATTGAAAGAAGTAAAAAAAAACACATACCTGCATATGCAGATCAAGCAAGTGCAGGTTCGTGACAACTGCCCTGACTATACTCTCTCTAGCAGAGGAAAACTCTTGGCGGTCCCAGAGTGTTAAAATAGCAATAATGGACTGTGAAGCCCACTCTGGCTTCCCTCCGGCGACATCTGCCAGGTAGAGCATGTTAATTCCTACTTCAAATATCAAAGCCGGATCCAAAGAGGAAGCCAAGAATGGCGCCAGATGGGTAACCAAATCTGAGACGCCAACAAGCTTCTCGGCATTGGAGTCCACAGCAATGGCATTAGCTGTAGCAGCAGCAGAGGAAGCTTTGGAAAGCTGTCTTATCACTTCGACACTGCCAGAAGCAACAGCCTTGACAGCAAAGACAAGAGGGAAAACAGTGGCTCTGAAGGTTTCGACAGGAAGGACCAGAGACCTAGCCATCAAAAAGCTCCTCTTTTTCCAGACGATGTCAACCATGGAGGAGACCCACTTGGACCTGATGGCCAGGGAATTCTCGCTGTCAACGAGCTTGTCGCCAGCTAGCCGGCTCATCCGCTTAGAGTCAAATTCCTGGAAGAGCCTGCCGACGGACTCAAAGGCAACCTTGCAGACAGCATCGGACTTGTCGAGCATGTTCTGGCCGATCCGAGCCCACCAGTTGGAGACCTTGTCGAGAAGACCCACATTGCTTTCACATAGTGTAACGAGATCATCGCGGGCGAGGATGCAGCCAAGTGTCTCAGTAATGGAGAAACGAAGGTTGTCAGATGGGGAATCGAAGCAGGAAGCAATCTCAGTGCTACAATCAGAGATGAGTTTAGGAAGTGAGAAGGAAGGGAGAGCAGCAAGGATGGAGACGGCTGCGGCGGTGACATCGGGGTCCGGGAAATGGAGATCCGTTTTGACACCTGAACAAACGGTGTCCCAAAGATCAGGAGTTAGGCGAGTAGATCGGATGAGATCGAATGCAAGCTTTTTACAAACAGCTGATGCTGGAGAAGCAACGATCTCCTCCACAGCAGATTTAGCAATCACGGAAATATCCCGTCCGGCGGCGGATTGCTGCAGAGCCTGAAGAAGCGCCGATGACTGGCGCAGCGCGTCATTAGAGCGGAGGTCCGCCTGGATCTGGGCGAAAAGTATGTCCATTAGTAGGATGGAAAATTGGAGATCGGCGACGAATCAGAGCAAAGCTAGCTTTGCTGATCTATCTGTGCACAGATGCGACATGGAAGATGGAGGAGGAGGAGGAGGAGGAGAGTAGCAGTAAGCTTTTCCGACGGTAAAAAACATTTCCTATACATTTCCAGTGACTTTCACATAAGGGCCCAATAAAGGCCCAATAAATAAGTTAGAAAATAGGCTTTCCGTCACTCCCAGAATTTTCCTTTTAAGGCCCAATAATGATATGCTGCTGCTAGTCTCATTCGATGCAAACCGAGGGTTTAGATCCGACGGCCCAGATTGACGCCTTACATTAGTATCAAAATTGGTTAGACAGACACACTGACTAGACGGTGGAGAGTAGAGAGAGGCTTGAGGGGCTGTGCGTGCGATTCATTGATCTTTGTTTGGTCTCTCTCCCTCTCCCTCTCCCTCTGCTACTCAATCTAGGGTTTTACTGTTATCATCTTTGAGGGTCTCTTCTCTCATTCTGCTCCTGTCTAGGCTTCCGCTCGGGATTTCTAGTGGGTTAGTCGTATTATATTTTCTTCAAATTTCGTATAATTGAGTGCGCTTACTTTACTTTTGTAGTTTATTAGAATTTTGTAAGCAAGGACATGGTAGAATTGAATTGCACAATCTAGGTTTTTTCAGGATCGAATTGTTAGGGTTTTGATCTTTTAGTTTTTTCACGTTCTTGCTTTACTATGTTTTGATTTTTGCACCACTTGACAGTCTGACAAACGATTCCTTTGGCGATATGACTGTGAGGAACGGTGGTTTCCCAGGAGATTACTATCGTAATAATCTCGACACTCACAGTGGCTTTGATGAAAGAAGCCCTAATGCTTCCGAGGGTTCTAATTATTATTTCAAAAGAAAGTTTGATGATGATGAAACTTTCGGTGTCCCGAGAATGGTTTTACCTTTGTCTGACTTGTCATCGTCGGAAAGGAAAAAGTTGATTCATACGTTTCAACAAGAGCTGCTACAGATTCGGTCCTTTCAGAAGAACCTTGTGGACCTTCCTAGATCTAAGATCACTAGTATACCTGTATGTAAAAATTTGTCTCGAGCCAAGAACTTTGGGATGTCACGATGTTCTACTGGACCAGGAAAAAGGGTGCCCCCCTTAAGCGCTGCCAAACCAGAGCCGGTCACCTCTTCTACAATGCTCCGGATGAAGCAATGTGAGACCCTCCTCAAACGATTGATGTCGCATCAGCACGCCTGGATCTTTCAAACTCCTGTTGATGTGGTCAAGCTCAACATACCTGATTATTTCTCCATTATTAAACATCCAATGGATTTAGGAACTGTCAAGAGCAAGTTAACCTCCGGCACATATTCCAACCCATCTGAGTTTTCTGCTGATGTCCGTCTTACTTTGCGCAATGCCATGACATATAACCCGCCCGGAAACGATGTTTATAACATGGCTGATACACTCAGCAAGTTTTTTGAAGTGAGGTGGAAAACTATTGACAAGAAGTCATCCGTAACTAAATCTGAATTAAGTAACTTGGGTGTTCATGCTCACAAAGAGATTGAAATGCCTGAGCCTCTTGCTAAGAAGAGGAGAATGGATGCTGTGAACCATGACAAGTACTTAGAGCCTGCTAAACGGGTTATGACAGATGAGGATAGAGTTAAGCTTGGCAAAGATTTGGGGTCCTTGACAGAATTCCCTGTACATATACTAAACTTCCTAAGAGATCACAGCTCCAAAGAAGGTGTATCTGAAGATGGTGAGATAGAGATTGACATCAATGATCTCAGTCATGATGCCTTGTTCCAGTTACGGAATCTCTTTGATGAGTTTTTGAGAGAAAGTCGGAAGAAAGATTTAAATGGAGAACCTTGTGAATTAGAGGTAGTTACCTTTCTATGTATCATGTTTGATCCGTTTGTTGACATGACTGACAAACAGTAGAACCTTTCTTGATGTAGCTAATACATGGGTCAGGGCCAGGGAATTCATTGATGCAAGACTGTGATGGTTAGCATACAATTATATCTGTTCGTTGAGCAAATTTTCATGTCCTGCTCTGTAAGTAAATTGTTATTTATTCCTCTTTACTTGCAGGGGGTCAAATGGAAGATGATGATGATGTTGACGTTGGTAATTATGAACACACTAGAGCTCACATCTCATCTGTCAGGACAGAAAAAGGTATGGCCTTATGGAATTCCAGTGGTGTGTTTTCTTTGTCTTATTCTGCTGTGTTAGACTTTTTCACTATGAAACTTTTGCAGATTTCTGATTGTTGCAGTCCGTTTATATACTTTAACCCTCAGATGCATTTTAATTCTCGCTAGTCAGAAGTGACAGTCCGACTAGAATACTCAAATCTTTTTTATGTAGTTTTATTTTGGAGTGGAACTTATTGATCTTCTTCAAACGACCTTAAAACTTGCTATTAGCTAATAGCAAATTACATTACATTCCTAATTTGATAGTAATGGCCTGATAGACCTATTGGCGTTCTCTGTTTGTTTACTTCCAAATCGCGGATAAATGTATCTTCAATGATCATATTTTTCCTTGGGAGTGCTCTAATCTGTGTTTACTCTTCTTTTGGTGGATGTAACTAATTAGGCTCTGATAGCTCGGAGAGTGTGCCAGATGAAACTAAGACCACAAGAATATTGAGTTTATCAAAGGTGAATATCACTATGTATGCATCTGCAAAGGTCTTAGATACCTTGCCACTATTTGGATATCAACAAACAAACTTGAATGGAACCAAAACAGCATGGAAAATATCATCGTGGTCACCTTGCAAACCCTAGTTTATATTCTTAATACCACACAGATGACTTACCCTAGTTCTAGATTTACTCTATTGACTCTAATCTTATTTATCCTTTTGCTTCTATCTGCTTATACAGGCGCCTGAAAGCATGGATTCGGAATATAGCTTGGGTGGAGGAACAAACAGTTCCCCAAGGAGAGAATGTGAGCGGGTCTTAATTTCAGTGCAAAATATATTAGATTATGTTGAATTTATGATTGACCTTTTTTCCCCCT
This sequence comes from Lepidium sativum, assembly GCA_023374145.1. Taxonomy (NCBI): domain Eukaryota; kingdom Viridiplantae; phylum Streptophyta; class Magnoliopsida; order Brassicales; family Brassicaceae; genus Lepidium; species Lepidium sativum. The sequence continues at coordinate 27,935 of JAKUCM010005885.1, forward strand.
TTTTTAACAGCAGCTTCTGTTGGTGGATTGAGTCATCTAGAAGATGCATCCGAAGGGAATTTAAGTTCTGTTGAGGGGGTAGATTGTCATCATGATGGTAAGATGTGGAGTGTGGCAGAAACATTTTCTGCTCTAATGTCTGGAGGTGGCATCTCACTCTTGGTTCGTTAATAATCTAGGAAATAGTGCACAGAATGAGAAGCAACTACTTCCAGAGAAGCGTTACAGGGCTGCTCTATTGAAAAATCGATTTGCAGATTTAATCTTGAAGGCTCAAGAGAAAACATTTAGTCAGGTTAGTTGTTTTTTGCGAAGCTGTGATTGCTTATGTGGTTAGCCCCTCCCTCTTTGACGACTAAAATTCTTTCCTGAAAAATTATGCTGTCTGATGTCAGAATGAGAAACGAGACCCAGAGAAACTGCGATGGGAGAAGGAAAAACTCGAACTGCAAAAGAAAAAAGGTATTCTTTATATCACTAGTTCCAAGTTTGTGAATGATGCATAAGCCAAGTAGTATCTATACGTATATAAAGTATTTCTCTATATTGCACCAGAAAAAGCACGGTTACAAGCAGAAGCAAAAGAAGCTGAAGAAGCTCGTAGAAAAGCTGAGGCACAAGCTAAAGCTGAAGCTGCGGCTGAAGCAAAGAGGAAACTGGAACTTGAAAGGGAAGCAGCGCGGCAGGCTCTGGCTGAGGTAAATAGAGATAGTTTCTTGTATGAATTTGGTTGTTTCTACCTAAATGTATAATTGATTATTTGCATGGCTGAATGGGTACACAGATGGAGAAGTCAGTTGAAATAAATGAGAACTCAACGTTTCTCAAGGACTTAGAACTGCTTAAAACGGTTAACACGGACCATTTGACAAATATAAGAGAGGTTGGGTCTGACTGTGATGGGTTGGGGATGTTCGGGTTAGGAGGGAGCAATCCGTTAGAGCAGCTTGGGCTATTTATGAAACACGATGAGGATGAAGATGAAGCCGACCCGCTTGATTTTCCAGATGCTGGCAATGAAGTAGAAGAGGGTGAAATTGATTGAGATTTTTGAGTCCGTGATGTCTTGGGTTCTATATAGCACTCAAAGTGTATATGAGTTCTAAATTAGAGGTTTTGTTTTAATCTGAGTGGAATCAAATATAAATTTGGTTATTTTAAAGAATCGAATATAAATCATTAATCTTTTTAGTACAAGTGAAATCGTTGCAACTAAACAAACAACCAACCAATATATGTGATGAGCATAGTATATGTAAATCGTAATTTGTGAAGGTGATGGAATGAATAATGCAGAGAGATGCAAAATGAGTATAGTTGTTCCAAGAGCCCTCTAGCACCGGGAGCCGAGTATTGTCAGAGAACACCCATTAGCTCACAAGTTAATCTCAAAATCCAGCCAAAAAACCGACAGGATTTTAAAAAAAAACAAAATTGAAAAAATTGTAAATTGACCAATTTACCCCTGCGAAATTCGCACAAAGCAGAGCAAAATTAATTAAACCGGATCCAAATCAATTAAACCGGACTGAAATTAATTTAACCCGACCCAATCGCCCAAACCCTACTCAATCGCCCAAACCCGACCCAAACCCTAAAACCCGACCCAAATCCTAAAACCCGACCCAACCTATCGACCCGCCCCAAATCAACTCTCCCACTAAACCCTAAATTCTCGATTCAACTCCTCTCCCACTCTCCCTCTAATTTTCGCGATTTTATATCTTCTCACAAACTTCCAAAATTTCGAACTCCCATTTGATCTTCAGTGAACTAGTTAAACTTCGTACAACTTTGAAAATCTTCTCAACCAAACTTCGCGTTTGATCTCCTCGGAATCTCCCTTTGATTTCACTAAAACTCAACGACTTTTCTCAACCAAATTTCGCGATTTCACTAAGGTAAACCATTTCATTGTTGCTTAAAACGATTATCCAATATGCTGAATTTGTTCTTGTTTATTAATCAACAACATCGATCCTTTAAGTAGAGATAGGAAGCCACATATGTCGGCTACTCTATCACAAGTCTCGGATTAGATAAGCTCCCCGAAACTTAAGAAACAGAATCTATCTAGAATTCAAAATACACATAAGCTAAGATAAACATTAACTCAAATAAACCGATAACTTGGCTGATAGTATATCCTTCAATAATATATCATCATGAAACTATTGTAGTTAGTTATCACTTGATTAGGGTATGATTTTGGACTGATTTCGACTTTGGTTATAATTTTTCTTGCAGTGATGGTTAGAACAAGAGGAGGTTCAAGTAGAGGAGGCGGTGATAGAGGATATACCGAAGACGAACCGATGGAGGATATATTATCCGAAGACAGAATTGTAAGTATAACTAGTATAACTTGCTAGTTATACTATATTTTTCGTAAAACTAGTACAACTAGCAAGTTATACTCTGTCGTAATACTAGTATAACTTGCTAGTTATACTATATTTTCCGTAAAACTAGTACAACTCGCAAGTTATACTCTGTCGTAATACTAGTATAACTTGCTAGTTATACTATACTTTTTGTAAAACTAGTACAACTATGTAGTTATACTGTGGCGTTGATTGCTGAAAATATGTTTGTGTGTTTCAGGATGAAGGACCGACTGCCCAGCTCCCTACCGGGATGTACTTCAATCCAACGGAGTACACCAAAAAGGTCAAGATCTCCACTTGTTGCTATGTGAAGCAGACGAAGGAGTTTTTCGAGGGGTTGCAGCATGCACTGACTGATGTGGAGAGGGCGTGGTTCGAGAACCACCCGCAGTTCGGGCATATATTCCACATGCCCATGGAGATAAACCACATGAGCATGGGTATGTGGATGTTGCTTCTTAGAACCGCTCGGACGGAGACCAAACGTGAAGTTTGGTTTATTGTGAACGGTGTCCCGGTGCGGTATGGGCTTAGAGAGCATGCGCTGATCTCTGGGTTAAACTGTCGTATGTATGAGACAACAGAGTTTTGGGAAACTGTTGGAAGTACGAGGTTCAGGAGGAACTATCTGGGGCACTTGGGGAGGAGTGTCAAGAAGGAGGATGTGGAGGATATCCTGGTGAACTGGGGACCTCTTACTCAGGACGACAAATGGTTGAAGATGTTAGTCCTGTACTTCCTCTGCCATGTCATCCACTCGCCGACCAAGGGCGGAACAGATGCAACGCCCATCGATAGCTTCCTATTGAGGGTTGTGGATGATCTGAATTTCTGCTACAGGTTCCCTTGGGGCAGATGGACCTTCGAAAACATGCTCCACGAGATCGAGCATAAGATGAACCATTTCGGAGGCACGGTCTCGGGTACAACTTGGGTTATCCCTGGTTTCGTACTTCCTCTCGAGTTTAGTTTACATTTGTTAGTTTATGATATGTAATTATTGTGTGGTTTTCTGATATTTACGCATATGTTTGTGGTTGTAGTTATTGGCTTTTGAGTCAATACCGACGTTGTAACGTAATTGCCGAAAGGTAATTCCAGACGCAGACCCAAGGTGTCCTCGGATGTGCAGGTCCCATTTCCAGCAACCAAACATGAGAGAATATTCCTTCCCAACAATCAACAAACTCCTTGACAAAACCACGGTTAGTTAATGATTATGTAGTATTTTCTGGCGTAATACTAATATAACTTGCTAGTTATACTATATTTTCCGTAAAACTAGTACAACTAGCAAGTTATACTCTGGCGTAATACTAGTATAACTTGCTAGTTATACTATATTTTTTGTAAAACTAGTACAACTAGCAAGTTATACTCTGTGATTTCTAATTTTTCTATTCAGAGTTAGTCGTTGATTGATTTGTTTTGCAGGAGATTTTCATTACTCTCTCTCCACGCGCGGATGAAGAGTGCAGTTTGCTGGCTGGAATGATCGAAGAGGAGGATGAGGAAACTCACGTTCTTGAGGTTGAAAGCTGGAGACAATGTATCCGGGATGGGAAGAGAATCTTGTTTGAAGCCATGTATATCCAAGATGTAGAAGCAAGATTATCTACTCCTCCTTCTACTCCGACCGAAGCCCCAACTCCGCCTTCTGCTCTGAGACAAGCCATGCCTCCGCCTTCCGCTCCGAATCAAGCTGAGGTTGTTGATATGCTGAAGGCATAAACATACGAGGTGGATCGGTTGAAGAGAAGAGTGACATTGCTGGAACAGGTTTAACTAGTATAACTAAGTATAACTTGTATAACTTGTATAACTCAAATAACCCGAATAACTTGTATAACTTGAATTACTGTTCAAATACAGGGTGCTGGTGGTGATAATGAACACCATGATTTACGTGATCAATCTGCAACCGTTGATGCTCCACCCGTCGATGCTGCACCCGCTGTTAGCCAAGTATAACTAGTATAACTTGTATAAAAAGTATAACTAGTATAACTAGTTTAACTTGCTTAACTGTTCAACTGTAGGCTGCTAGGACTTGTGGAGGTATTAGGAATGTATATGTGCGAACAAGTAAACGCACAACGGTTTCTGACCCAAGGGCGAAGGCGAGGAATGTTTGAACTCATTTAAGTTAAAAACTTAATTTAGCATTTTCTGTTAAGCAATGTACAACTCATTTAAGTTAAAAACTCATTTTGCATTTTCTGTTTAATTTATTTAATGTTATGTTTATATTTTCAAACATCATTAAGTGTTAAATTTTATGTTTATATGTCTCAAACATCTTTAAGTGTCTAACATCACGCTAAATATTATTATGCTTAAAACAACATCAGTTCTACTAGTTATACAAGTTATACTAAAATGACTTGAATTTTGACAATCTTACAAAGGACCGAAATATTTTTCGACCCTCTCCACAAGCTTAACAACCACTGCATTTTGCTCCCACATCTCCTTCTTCAGCATCGCCACCTCTGCCTTGTACAGCTCTATCTTTTTCTCCATATCCTGAATACTACATTTCAGATTCTCACACTCTCCTTGTATAGCTTGATCCCAACTTGTTTTCCTGTGGAGGCCATCGTTCTGTCGGTGGAAACAACATCAGTTCAACTAGTTATACTAGTTATACTAAACTAAACAACTTCAGTAGTCGTAGTACAGAAGTAATACTAGTTATACTAGTTATACTAGTTATACTAAACAACATCGTTTGTACCTTATACACTCGACATTTGAAATAGATTTTGTTCCGGGCATGTTCATTTGTTCTTTCCACGATGATAGCTTCACCACAGGGACATTCATGAGGAATTCCCCCTTCACTATCCATGACGTATTCAATTCGCCTAAACATTTCACGGGTTTCTTCCTCGGAGTAGTCAGTGTCGTCCTCTTCGGTCCAAGACACCATGTAAGACCTAAAAGAAAAGAAAAACATAAACATAATAGATGAATCTAAAATCAAATCCCGAATTTTTTTTCTACAAACCCTAACAATAGAGGATAACTTACTATGGGACAAGAAGTCGAGAGATGAGAGAAGATTTGGAGAGGGGAGAGGATAGTTAATCTAAGATGAGAGAAGATTTCAAGAGATGAGAGGAGAAATGGTTGAGAGAGGAGAGAAAACGAGAGAGATGAGAGAGATGTCGGCAAGGGAGGAGGAAAAAGTGAGGAGGAGAGAGAAAAATCTTTTTTTTTTGTTTATATACCAACAAAATTAGGTGTGCACGTGTCCCCATAAAATTTTCAGACCTGGGCGCCAAACAAAAACGTGACAATTTTCGACCTAGTTATACTACTAGTTGGCTGTTATACTAAATTACTACTAGTTATACTTTCGATGATTTTGCATAACATTTAGTTATACATAAACTTATAAATTTATTTTTTAGTTGTACAGTGAATAATAATCAATTAACTGATGACTCTAAGTGTTTTGTGTATTTAAATTCTAGAATAAATATATATATTCGTAGAACTTAGAGAGTCACACTAATGTTAACTTAGAAAGTCACACTAAAACTATAAGGATTAAGGTGGACGAATGTAACTAGAAATGTCTAAAAAAACTTATTTTAATTTTATTTTTAAGTTATATATAGAGTCATTCATCACTATATACACAAAATATAATCATCTTAGCATCATTATACATTATCTTACTTATAAGAATATCTTACTTATAAGAATCAAGTTTTATTATAGATTATCTTAGTTATAAGAATTAAGTTTCACAACCTTCGATAGCTTCCTCGAAAGAACCTTCTTCCAAAAGATCTGCTTTGAACAGTTTAAGTCTTTTTTTCGCATAGTCAAGTGCAAGAAGATGTTCTGTCTTCTTCGTGTCCGCTTTCGAATAATAATTTTTTGTTTGTTTGTTCGGTTTCCAATTTAATTCTGTTAAGTAACTACTTTTGATTCAATCGAATTATAGGAACCACTACTTTTGGTCAATCCCATCTGGTGACTTGGTAAATGTTTACCCTATTTATGATAAGTGTTCGTTTTTTTTTTGGCAAATTATGAGAATGTCTTTTTTTTTTCTTTTTTTTTTCTTCATTCTAAGAAAGAACAAATATAAGTCTGGGCATGTTTAAAAGATGGGATTATGAATATATATACTTTGTAGAAAAATTGACAACTATAAAAATGAAAAGAGAGAGCCATAAAGCTATTAGGAAATAAACTAGATTTGCTAGTTTCACGAGTTTTACACATACACATTTATTTTCCAGAGAGAGCCATAAAACTATTAGGAAATACAGTAGTTTTACTAGTTTTACAAGTTTCACGAATAATGAGAAATACTCAACAAATCACTAATTGACCTCATCTTCTACTAGGTATCTGAATATTGGCGATTGGAACCTTTGTCTCGGCCCTCCTTACGTTTGATGATCTTGGACGTGTCTCTCCTACCGATGGCATCCTTTTCACTTTTCTTCTTCCCGTTTTAATAATCCTGTCAGGTGGTTTGATTTCTTTGTCTTTGATGTAATCTGGAACATCCCACTGCGACATCTCGGGCACCAACAAAATAGACCTGGTATACGCAAGTGCCCACAACTCGGACCAATAATATTTAGAACAAAGCTCATGTAATGAGATATTACGAGGTCGAGGTTCCATCTTATGGTAATGAATGAATGCAGCCAATGCATGAATACACGGATACTTTTCGATGTTGAACACTCTACAACTGCAGCTCTTCGATTCCAAGCAAACAAAATAATTCTTTCTCATCACTACTGACGACATCGAATTCAAAGGTGTTAAGCGTCATCACAGTCAACCTCTCGGCAACAGCCCATGAATCATGCATTATGTTCTCCATAAATGGCACCAATTGTTTTCAATTGTACCTTTCGTTGTTTCCATCCGACGATCACAAAACCACTTCGCCAAATGTTTTGAGGATTGTATCAAGCATAGGTATTAGGGAGAACTTCCTTGCTTTATTAAACACACTATTCATAGACTCCACACTGTTGCTTGTGTTGATATTATACCTTTCTCCCGAAAAGACACACCTAGCCCACTTTTCCTTCACAGTACTTTCCTCCAAATAATTGGCTGCAGTCGGAAATCTTCTCATAAATAAACTATATTCGCGGTTGAAATCGGCAACTGTGTACTGCCTACTACACTGCATGAATTTCCAACCAACAAAAGATTTGTTGGTACTAGAACGCATGAACTCTCACATTTTGTGACATATGCCATAAGAAGTACCTGTGATGGGCTTCTGGATACACATTACCTATGGCGCCGATGAGCCTTGCATTCCTATCACTAACAAATACCAATTTGGAAGAATCTGATATAACTGTCTTCAAAGTCTGGAAAAACCATGTCCAACTAGCATCGTTCTCTCCATCTAGTACACCATACGCAATTGGATAATGGTGTCGATTAGGATCTTGAGCAATAGCAAAAACTAATACACCACCATATCCGTTTTTGAGGAATGTTGCATCTACAATAATCACTTTCCTCATCACTCTAAATCCCTCGATGCTAACTTCCAAAGCTATGAAAAGATACTTGAACTTCCCATTCTCATCTACTTGCACATGTGTTATTGTACCCGCATTTGCCTTATGTAACTCGTATAAATAGGAATGTATCATCTTGTAGCTTTCTTCCAGAGTGCCACCTAGCCTATCAATAGCAAGTTTTCTCCCTCTCCTCGCGGTGGAGTACGATATACTCACTCCAAGTTTTGTCTTCACAAGACCCATGATAACTTTAGGAGTTGGAGTGTTCATTTGTCCAGGAAAATCCTCTTGCAAGACACTTGCAACTATTTCTCGCGTGCAGTGCCTCTTTGTGCCACTACTCTCGCTCTGACTAGCCCGAGAGTATGTATGCATCTTTGTGTACTTTATAATCCTAAAAATATCCATATTTTTAATCTTTGATGCTCGTACACCCCATTTGCAGCCTTCTTTATTACATACAATCCACAACCGACTTGGTTCAGATCTTGTAATGGCAAAAAAAAAGCTGTTGACAAATGATCCTCTATCCACATCCTTCTTGCAATGTCTTCTTATCTTTAAATTCTTGATGCAAACTCAAACCTAAGCCGTCTTCCCATTCCTCTGCAAACTGACTACTCTCTACAGCGGGTGGACGTTCTACATAGACATCACCAATATCCGATCTCTCAACACTAATATCCAGACTTCCATCTTCTGGCTCAATTTCATTCTCTCTAACTGGTGGAGAATATACTGTAATAGCAGTTGCTCTTCCCTCACCATCATTACAACCAACAGAGCTTTGAACTGTTATCGACACTTGTCTCGACATTCTTTCCTCTGGTTCTTCCGATCTAGTTATGACATCCACGAACAATGTTGCCGTACTACGATTATATTCATCAACGTAGGCTAGATAACCACACACATCCACATCATCACAGATACTCACTTCAACCTCATCTCTCACCGTAGGTCGGTAAAACCTCAACTGTAATCTAACCTTACTTTCATCTAAACCAAACCTCTGATATAGACATTCTTCAATCATCGACAAAGTGATATCCTCTACCGCATGCTTCATCAATATACAATTATTACGGTCGTTGCATTTAAACCATATCACGATTTTGTTGTTCATAATGCCCTGCTAAAACAAACAAAAAAATTGATTAACTTCTGTGTAACTTATGTAGTTATACGAGTTTTACTTGTATAACTTATGTGGTTATACCAGTTTTACTTGTACAACTTATGTAGTTATATCAGTTTTACTTGTATAACTAATGTAGTTCTACCATTTTTACACCATGTTTCACCCAATTGTGACCATATTCAATCAAGTCTTATACAAGCCAAATTCTACCAAATAACCAAAAAAATAATATCATTTATGAAATTAAGCTTCTTCACCAACCCAATGCAAAAATGGAAAAAAATGCAACTAAAGAATGTACAACTAAAGAATGGTCATAACCGTATAACTGATTCTAGTTATACTAATTTAACTATCGCAGAAACCAACTTTTATCAACTCAGATTTCATCGATCATTTAGGCAGTTCTAAAGTTTCAGCCTATACATTACAATTGTTACCAATGTAAAGTATTATTAGAGCTAGATTATACCAAATAATCAACTATGAAATTAAGCTTCTTCATCAGCCCAATGCAGAAATGCAACTAAAGAATATACAACTCATTCAGTTCTGTATAACTGATTCTAGTTATACTAGTTGTACTATCGCAGAAACCAACTGTTATCAACTCAGATTCGTTCACTTGGGCAGTTCTAAATCTATAATTGCACTATGTTTCAGTCTAGCCCCAGTCTATGTTACCAATCTTAAGTCTTATTCGACCCAGATTCTACCAAATAACGAAAGCAAAATTATCAATTTCAAGCTTAAAATTCAATTTGCAATTGATCTTCTTATGCCCAAATTGAAGAGGCAAATCAATAACGAAGCTATGGAGATTAACACACGACGGTAATGGCAGGAGAGGCGGCGGAGGCGACGGCGGTGCACGTCGGAGCCGGCGGCGTCGAGACCCCGGCGGCCCAAGATTGAAACCCGATTGAGGAGGAGAGAGAAGATAAGGGAGGGGAGGAGAGAGATGGAGATGAGAGAGAAGAAGACTTAATTTTTTTTTTTTTTAAATAATTAATTTGGGAAATTTTCAATAAGGGTATTTTGGGAATATCAAGTTTCATTAATAGGTTTGTATATAAGAGATTTGGTTTGTATATAAGAGATTAAAATTTTCTTAGATTGGAGTTATGAGATCATTACCCCGGGAGCCCAAGCGAGGCAATGAACCAGAGGCAGGACGGGAAGGCTCTTATGTATTTGCATGACGAAATATCGTAGCCAAACGGTGCAGTTGGTGTTGGGTAGACTATGGTTTTTAATGTAATATACTAGTTTCGCCAGCCCCCGATGGGTGCGATTATCATCACGAGAACTCCAAGAATAATGCAAATCTGCAGAAACAAACAATTTTTGATAACGTGATTCTCTTTCTGATATATATATATAGCAGAGAGTTGTTGAGACTTCCAACTTACCCAGTTAATACACCATGACAAACTAAACCTCCTTGGTTTCTTTAGGATCAGCCATATAATGTATGGGATCTGTGCATAGTTGACAACATTTTGTGACAGTCAACACATGTATGTTTAATTAAGAGCAGAAAGAAGGCATATATGGCTTACAAAGTATGTGGTCGGGAAAAATATGAAGTGACTGCTATGCCCATTGTGGCCGCTGCAATATACAAACTAGTACGTTAGCTGTATACTCTTTATTAATTTCTCTTGCTATGCAAATCAGTATTCATTAAGCCTTCTTACCCACAAAAGCACCGTACGGTATTGTAAATATGAGCAGTCTTGTTGGTTTAAAGTGCCATTTCTTTATCATTACAGATTCACTCATGTCAAATACTGGCATTGCGTACACCTACCCGGAAAGACTAAAGTTTGTGTTTGATAAGATCCATACAAATTTTATTTCTAATATGCATATTAATTGTGTACCTGGTAGCTTCCGAGGAGATGTATGACCACAAACATGTTGGCCAAAATGATTAAAGCCTTTGGTTCTTGGAGTGATTTGAGGATGTTATATTTAACATTGTTTCCAAAGGTCTTATAACCTACAAGAGCCACCGGAAAGTAACAGAAAGCTACAATGCCTCCCTTCCACATGGGTCCTTTTGATGGTTTTTCTGGTGTTGATGGAATCGTTGCTTGAATTTCTAAAACAACGTTATGGCCTGCGTACGCAAAAGCCATCTGCCCCAATGCGCTTAAGAAAGCTAACGGCTCTGAGATGTTTCGTTTTTGTAGCCGTAGTCAACCTTCTTCGTAACATCCTTTGTCAGTGAGGCTATCCAAGCAATTGTGGAATAACTGTGGACAAACTAAGTAAGTAAGTAATTAAGAAGTCAAAAGTTTTGCATGCTATGTTATGTTGGAACAAGATTTATTTGCTTACCTCACAGACATGACTGCAGCTACCAAAGAGACACCAGAAATGGAGTTGAAATATCGGATTATCATCTCTGTGAGAGAGACCTCTCCCATCGCAAGTTGATGAGCCCTTTTCAAGGATTCACCACCTGTCACCGTATAAACAATGCAGGCGCTAGTTTCAACAAGAAGTTGAAGTGGCACAATGATATACAAACCAAGCTTTTTCCCAAAGGCTGCCTGGCCCAATTCATGGTACCTATCAAACCGTTTCCCTTCGAACATCTCGTGCATCTCAACCATTTGCCAGTGTGTATAACGTGATGATCCATGACAGGATCAACACCACAGACCCAGGTCCTTGCAAACCAAATCAAATTTTTTCTGTTTTTTTTGTTTATGATGGTTAGTTAGTATTACATTTTAGAGAGAAAGGCATACCATCCAAGCTCTGACATAGCGTAAGGGAGACCAAGAACTCCTGAACCAACCATGGCAGTGACGTTGTGGAAGGCCGAGTGATACCATTTAGCATTTCTTGATGCTGTGATTGGAAGCCAATCTTCCATATCAATTGATTCATCCTGTAAGCATCTCCTCTCACAGTTTTTAGTCTCCAAATTTTCGTTATGCAATATATATATCATGCATCATCTTACATACACATACATATATTAATTACACATTCAAAGCGGAACAAAGTCTTTCAAGGCCAAATTAAGATTCTAAAATATTCATCTTTCCTAGCAGCTAGGTGACACATGATCATCATTAAAGAGCATACCTCCACATCTTGGTATGATGGATTCATTGAAAACTTTAGAATGTTTTAACTTGTAAGCCAATCTTCCTACCTTTTTCTTGTGATTGTTCCAAAAGTTGTGTGCAACAGAGAGACAGAGAAAGAGAAGAAAGAGAAGAAAGAGAAGAAAGAAAGAAAGAAAGAAAGAGATCTGTTGTTACTAATTGCTTTTTTTAGTGTTGTTCAATTGGTTAATTCATGATCGTTGATATGCCATTTATGTTCACAATCACTCCAATGGTCACGCTTTTGTATATTATCATTTTCTGTCTTGTATATGCGTAAACTCAGTTGGAAATAAAATTGATTATCTATTTCTTGAGAGCTGAGCTATTTTTTCGCTACAAGGTTAACTGTCTTTATTAAATGATTTTTAGTACGATTGCTCATGGCTTTTTACTCATTCTCTTCTTCTATTTATACATCCTCTTCTTTTTATGTTTTTCCGGTATCATCATCATTTCATTAGATTAAATTTTATTGATTGCACAGAATAATCTTATATAATTTGATGGGATAGTATTTCCTTATTCAGTAACGCATTTTATTCGGTATCATCATCATTGCAATATTGTGTGAGTTGCTCTTTCGAAACAAACATAGAATACCAAACTTCTACCAACTTATTAGAGCAGCTCCGATAGAAACATTTAACAAAATTTCTTAGTAATTAATGGCAATTAATAAAAACAAATATGAGTTTATTTTTCAGAACTGTTTCTTAAAGAAGAGAATTAATATTCACTGAGAGTCGAAGACGTGTAGAAGCCTGAATGGTTGATAGTTTTGGCGGAGAAAAAAAATGTACCCCACAACAGGATGTAAAGATAAATCTGATTTATAGTGGACATTTAAGTATTAAACATTTAGTCAAAATCTAGAGTACTCTTGGCTTACTAAAAACTTGCATGCAAATATCAGGAACTGATTAAACTCATTGTTTATATCTGAATTTAAGAGCCTTTTTTTTTGCTATGAATCAAATAGTCATTGTAAGAGATGAGCAGCTTTAGTAAGTATGCATTGGTATCAAACTTTCATTATGTGAAGTGGAAATAAGAATTGAATGTCTAAAATTCTATATTCTGGTTCAGTTTTAACTGTAATGTAACAGATTAATCTTTGTTTTCTTCAAGCACTTCAACCGCTAATCCAAGAAATGATCATGGATAGTTTGGAGCAATTTGCAAAGATAGCAAAAAGCGTAAAGACCACTAGTTAAACAAGACAACAACAAAAAAACACAAAAGTTCACATCAACAAATTATTCTTATCGGAGTTTGCATAGAGAATCATCGTTGTGACAATTACCATATTGACTTATTATATTGTTCATTTTATACAAACTATTGTTTAATAAATTTTACAATTAAAAAGATTTTTTTTTATATAAAAAAATCTCAAGAGCAGGGTTCTACCATCATTGGAACCCAAACAAAATTAAAATTAATACTAAAACTTTTAACTTATAAAAAATCATTATTTCTATTAAAAAATGTTAAGAATCCCTAATAAGATTTTAATGATTAGAGGTAGTCTTAGGACATCTCCATAGAGAGGATATCCCATATAGTATTACCCAATTAAACAATATAAAATAATAAAATTGGTGTGATACCCAATTATGAGTCTCTCATTTCATATACTCTTCCGTAAATCCTTTCATAAGTATCACATCCCTAAATTGGATACATGTCACTATATGATTAATTGTACACTTTTTAGATAATTATAGTTTATAATGTTATATAAATACTTTATATGTTATAATTTTGATTTATTTGTAAAGTATATGATTAGATTAGCTATCTATCAAGTTCTATTATGTATAATTTTATATTATATTATTATAATATTTTATTATTAATTTTAGTTAAATTATAAAAGTAAAACTAAAATATTATTATTTTGTTTGCAAATAATATCGAGTAGTTTTTAAATTGATGTGATTTGAAAGATGAAAAATTACATTTACATATTGATTTAAAATAAGGTATAATATTTTATATTTTTATATTTTCCTATATCATTTAGAATATAACCTTTATAATGTTTTATATTATTAAAATTATTTTAAAATAAAATTAAATATTAATATTTAAAACAATTGAATTATTACAAAAATTAATATAATATTGATTAAATATTTATGTGCATATCTCACCAATATAAGTGAAAATTAAGAGTGATAATGAGACAGTGTAAAACTTGATCAAATTTAGTAAATTAATAAGATAATAATTATTTTAAAACTCTTAGGTCAAAAAATAGTCTCAATAATATCATAAATTAATAATTTTAAATATTAGACATACATAATTATTTTTAAGATAATTTAGTAAAATATGATTATATTGTTGTTTGTCTTTTTTTAAAGTTGAAATTTCGTTGGAGCTCATCTTTAATTTTCCTTATTGCTTCTAAAACTTTTGATTTTGTCTTTTCAATGTATATCCAAAAAATTTGAAAAGTTGTCAACGCGATGATTGCTTCATAACGTGTAACTAGTTCTAAAACTTCATCATTATTTTCGACTTCTTCATTAAACATCAAAGTAATTAGAAGTTTATAGAAAGAAATTTAATAATATGTGCCATTAAAAAACTTTCATATTTTACATTTCCGAATATTTGTATTTTCTATATATTTTTTTATAAATTAATGCTTTTCTAAGTTAATAATTTTTCAAAGTTCCAACATTATTAATTTATAGATGTTTAATTATACGAATATTTTAAATAAAATATATTAATATTATAAAGGTAAAATATTTGGGTGTCACTCATTGAAGACGCTCTTATAACATTACTAAGATGATATAACAATTTGCAAATGGTTTTTAGCCTAGTGGCTGACGGTAAATCCACTTAAGGCAGTTCATTTGCACAATCAGAAATCGAGTTATCCCGCCTACATTATGTAGAAATTTGGCTACTGGATTGACCAATTGTGGCCCAATTAATCTATCGTTAACAAAAAAAAATGATATTAACAATTTAATACAGAGTGAGAGACCTTCAATCATTGTAAATTTCGGTTTTGCCCTACACCCACTAGCCGGGTTTATACCAAGACCATAGTAGGCGTTTTCACTGACAAAGTTTTTTTTTTGGGTAATCAAAAGAGGCAATGCCCCTATTTATTCATTAATCAAAAAATTATGAGTTCAAAACAACTTGCCGAGTGAAAACTACTCCCTGGACATCATCCTTTAACAACTCTCGGACCACATCCAGTTCAACATCAAAACCATGAAAGCCTAATGATAAACTATAAGTGTGATTAGCAAGACCATCTGTCATTCGGTTCGCCTCTCTAAACACATGAGAAATTTGGACATAATCATGCAAATTTTGCTTTACCTTTCTTTCTTGTTTCTTACTTTCGAAGATATTAAACCCCACATAGAGGAAAACAACAAGAGTTGGTATCCACCTTGAGAATAGTGATGCAATAGCAATGAATAGGCCCCATTTATCACTATTATATACTAAACAATAAATCTGATAGTTAAATGGTACAGGTATAGCTGCAGCATCTTTCACAATCAACCAAATAATCTCCTCTATCTGGAGAAGGATTTTGTGTTACACTTGCTGGGAATACATACTTAAATAAACACCATTCTATTAAACAAGAGAATTGAGCTTAACTCACAGAAGCAGCAATATCTTGGATTTTACTAGCAAAGAGTCTAAGGATCAAGAACTTACAACAACATAATGGCATCTATTCCACTCTCAAATATAACTTAACTGAAAGTATTAAGGGACTTAAAAAAGCATGATAAACCCATTTAAAGCTTCACATTCAAAGTGAATCTTGCAGCAATTCCTTGGGATTTATTGAAGTTCTAAAGACATAAGAGCATCATGCTACTATGGACTCTTGAAATGTATCAGAGGTGAAAGAATTTACTTGTAGAACGCACATGATAATCTCATTAGTGGCTCCACTCCGCAGATAGAAAAAGCTAACCAAACCGCAAGAGAACAGAGAAAGTAAAGCATCTTACTAAACAAAAAAATTGTTTTTGAGGAGTCTCTCAGTTCTTGGCCTTGATGGAGTTGTTCTCCTTGATTTTAGCTCGTGTGTCGAGCTTGACAAAACGTTTGAGATCATCGTAGGGAAGAGTCTCGACATTCTTCCTCCTAAGTTCACTAAGCGCTGGTCGCTTATCGAGAAGATGCCAGAGCCATTGTGGGTAATCAGAATCAGGTAAGATCTTAGGATCAGTTCCATCTTTAAGAGTATTAGCACCAACAACAGTAGTAGATTTGATCTCTTTGCTCAAGCTTGATCCTTTAGGAGCATCACTAGCTCCTCCTCCTTTCCCACCTTTCTTGGCTTTACTTGCTGCAGCAGCAAACGTTCTCCGGGCTACATCCTGTGATCCGGTTATCAATCGAATACGGTTCATTTCTGCTGATTTCGCCTACAGAGTTAGAGAGCGAACACACATCAAGCATATTTAAACACAGAGTTATCTCTGAACTGCTGACGAAAATTAGGGCTTCTCCAGAGCAATTACAGTTAGATTCAGACAAATCTAGCTATAGACCGAGGTAACAAAAGATCAACACAAGCATTGAGGAATGGAGGAAAATGAAGAAGCTTACCTGGGAGAGCGGATGCGGCGGAGAGCGACTGGAAGTTTCTAGGGCTTTTTTTTTTTGTTTTTCTTAGCAATTAAATCGGTTGAACCAATTCATATTCCAAACCGATCCTTAACTAATCTCGTAGGAATACATAACTTTCAAGAGAAATTTGACTAATAAATGATTTTTGAAAGTGATATATTTATTTTGCTATGAATGTGTATTTCGATTGAAAAATTATATTTTGAAACGGTCGTTTGTAAGCAACATTTTACAATAGTCGTTTTTACTAATTTAAAATTATTTAAAAATTCTTTGCAAATAATATTTTTAAATAATTGTTTACATTTATTTAAGATTGTTTGGAAAATGAACATTGTTGCAAACAAACAATTTTTTATGTTATATTTAAAATATAATTATGGTCTAAACAATATATAATTTATATTATAGTTCAAAAAATGATCATTCATTTATTTTTGTAAAAAATTATTTATCGTGTGCAAATATTTTTTTTGTCAACGAAAAATTATATTGAACCATAACTGGCTGGTATAGTAGCCAAATTCTTACATAATGTAGGTGGAGGGATTCGATCCTTGGTTGTGCAAATAAGGTATCTTAAGTGGACTTACCGCCGACCACTAAGTCTAGAACCCTTTATTATGCAAATATTATTTTGAAAATAAAAATTGTAATCTATATATTTATTTTTATTTTAAATATTAAATTATATTTATTTAATAATTTTAAGAATAATTAATAAAATCAAATTTTATATACTAATTTTTGTTTTACTATAGTATTTAACCGCTAAACAACATTAGTTGGAAAGTCTTTTTGATTAAGTAATATTTTTCAAATACATTTTTCAAAAAAAAATATATATTTCAACTTCTAGTTTTCTCCAAACGATTGTTTCTTTTCATTTTTGTCAACGTGAGATTATATTGGGTCATAACTGGCCGGCTAAATAGCTAAATTCCAACATAATCTATAAATGAGCACTCAATCACGGGTTATACAAATGTGCTGCTTTAAATAGATTTACCGACTGCCACTAAAATAGATGCCATTTGCAAATATTAATTGCGGTGAGTGTAAATTGTTTTAAACAATGTTATCATTTAAACACATTCAATATATTTTAGCATATAAATATATACTCACTTTTAGCATATTCATTGACTATTCCTTACAAAAAAAATCAATCTTTCACTATCTTTACCTTATTTTCGGTAATTTATATATTTTATATTTTTTAGCTTATATATTCATTATTTGACAAAATTATATACTATACATTTCAAAAATTAAATTTTCAATAAATTTTTGTTATATACATATAATTTATACATTTTACAATTTTGGGTTATATGTTTATTTTTGATAAAATTATAGGGTTCACAAAATTATTTTGTATTCAATTTAGGTTTATTTTTCGTTATCTTACATTTTTTAATTTTTTTTTTCTGCTTATATAATTATTTTCTGCAAAATTATGGATTACAATCTTCAAAAATCATTTTTGAATTATTTTCAGTAATTTATATATTTTACAGCTTTTTCGATTTATATATTCATTTTTAGCAAAACCATGGACTATATAGTTTTAAAAAATATATATTTTACTTATTTTGATTCTTATTTTTATTTTGAATATTTTTTAGATTTTGTTTTGTGATTAAGTTTTTTTCTTACAAAATAATTGAGTTAATTATATAGTAAAATTTGCAAGTATAAGAGACTGTTTAATGAATAATCAAATTGGCCCGAATTGGAAAATGAAGAAAACGCTGGCAACTCGGCGACTAGCGCTTTGGACGTATACACGTGTTTGCCGGACTCCATGGCAGGCTTCAAACTTGGGCGATTCAGAGTCGTCCTTCCGGAAAAAAAATGGAATTTTTTTTGATTATTCAACAGAAAGATGTCAATTTTAAATTGAGAAAAAACTATTACAAGTTGCTGTAGTTCGTGGTCGCCACTACCTAACCATAACCATCTGGTTTATAGAAAGAAGGTAGCTAATGCAACGCATGGATCAATCATTTTACTTTCTCTCCATGCATTGACTTTTTGTGTGCTTTGGTTCTCTTAGATCGGAAAAGACAATCAAAACAATAATAGAAAGAATGCAAGTGTAGGGTTTGAAATTGGAAATTCGAGAGATGAAGATGCGGTGGGGATTGATCACGGCGATTGTGGGAGTGTTGGTGATGTGGGTGGGTTTCGAGTCGGTTTTGGCGGATGAACTCGGTCAGAAGGCACCTTATCGGATCCACACGCTGTTCTCGGTGGAGTGCCAGAACTACTTCGATTGGCAGACGGTTGGTTTGATGCACAGCTTCAAGAAATCCGGCCAACCCGGTCCAATAACCCGGTTATTGAGCTGTACCGATGAGCAGAAGAAGAATTATAAAGGCATGAATCTCGCTCCCACTTTCGAGGTTCCATCTTGGAGCAAACATCCTAAGACTGGTGACTGGTACTTTCTCCCAATATCACTACTTTCTGTTTGTTTTTTACTTTACATTCTTGTGTTCGAAATGGGGGAAATTGAGTGCCTAGTTAGGGTGTTTAATGTATGTTTAGGAGGAACAAGTAGTAGTACTGAGAGAATGTTTATATGGTAGGTACCCAGCAATTAACAAACCAGTTGGAGTTCTTCATTGGCTTCAAAACAGTGAAGATGCCAAGAATGTTGATTGGGTCGTTATTCTTGATGCTGACCAGATCATTAGAGGTCCTATCATCCCATGGGAACTTGGTGCTGAAAGAGGAAGACCCTTTGCTGCTTATTACGGGTATTTATGCCTATCTAGCTTTTCTTCAATTTCCATTGCTGCTGCTCACACCTTATCTCTCTGGTATATAGCTACTTGGTCGGCTGTGATAACATGCTTGTGCGGTTGCACACTGAGCATCCTGAACTCTGTGACAAAGTTGGCGGTCTTCTCGCTATGCATATCGATGATCTTCGCGTCTTGGCCCCTCTTTGGCTCTCAAAGACGGAAGATGTTCGCCAAGACACAGCTCACTGGTCCACCAATCTTACCGGAGATATATACGGCAAAGGTTGGATTAGTGAGATGTATGGTTACTCCTTTGGTGCTGCAGAAGTAATCTCACTACATTCCTTTATTCTCTTCTTCAATGCTCTGTCAATGACACTCTTTAATACATTTGATTTTGATTGTTAAATTCCTGTGCTTTTGCTTTTAATCCACAGGCAGGACTTAAGCACAAAATTAACGACGACTTGATGATATATCCCGGGTATGTTCCACGAGAAGGTGTTGAGCCTATTCTTATGCATTACGGTTTGCCTTTTTCCATCGGGAACTGGACTTTCACTAAACTGGACCACCACGAAGACAATATAGTCTATGACTGCAATCGTCTCTTCCCAGAGCCTCCATATCCCAGAGAGGTAATAACCTTTACAAGTTCTTAATTCCACTTCATGTATATACAATGAACGCAATTATTGACAAAACGATCTTTTCATTGAATAGGTGAAATTGATGGAACCTGATTCGTATAAACGAAGAGGTCTACTTCTGAGTCTGGAATGTATGAATACACTGAACGAGGGACTCATACTGCGTCACGCAGAAAACGGGTGTCCAAAACCAAAGTGGTCCAAATACTTGAGCTTTCTGAAGAGCAAAACTTTCATGGAGTTAACAAAGCCTAAATTGGTTGCACCAGGAAGTGTGCATATCTTTCCAGACCAACATGAGCAGCCGTCCATTGATGAATTTAAAGGAACTTATCCAAAGATCCATACATTATTTTCTACTGAGTGCACGACTTATTTCGACTGGCAAACAGTTGGTTTCATGCACAGTTTCCGCCTGAGTGGTCAACCCGGAAATGTTACTCGGCTTCTCAGTTGCACAGACGAAGATCTTAAAAACTATAAAGGGCATGGCTTGGCTCCGACACATTATGTTCCTTCGATGAGCAGACATCCTCTTACAGGCGATTGGTAAGATTAGCAGTTAAACCTTGGATTTTAAGTTTTACTTTGATCTGCGTCTGATGTTGTTATGTTCTTGACTAAATCAGGTATCCAGCAATTAACAAACCTGCAGCGGTTGTCCATTGGCTTCACCACACAAACACTGATGCAGAGTACGTAGTAATTCTTGATGCTGACATGATCCTCCGAGGACCCATCACTCCTTGGGAATTCAAGGCAGCCCGAGGCCGACCGGTTTCAACTCCTTACGAGTAAATTATACAAATCTAAATTTCTATGTCTATATGATCTCGGAAACCCATTTTAATTCTCTGTTTCTTTATTTTGTTTAGCTATCTTATTGGATGTGACAACGACCTCGCAAGACTTCACACGCGTAATCCCGAGGCTTGTGATAAAGTTGGTGGAGTCATTATGATGCACATAGAGGATCTCCGGAAATTCGCAATGTACTGGTTGCTTAAAACCCAGGAGGTTCGAGCTGACAAAGAACACTACGGAAAGGATTTAACCGGGGATATATATGAATCTGGTTGGATCAGCGAAATGTATGGTTATTCATTCGGTGCTGCAGAGGTAAAGCTAACTAACCATTAGAATTTTGCAACGCTCTGATCACTTATTGGATTTCGACTATGCTTTAAATTAATGCAGTACTGATATTAAAATTGCAGCTGAATTTGCGGCATATCATAAACAAAGACATCTTGATTTATCCTGGGTATGTCCCTGAACCTGGCGTTAACTATCGAGTTTTCCATTATGGTCTTGAGTTCAAAGTTGGGAATTGGAGCTTTGACAAGGCGAACTGGAGGAACAGTGATCTGATCAACAAATGCTGGGCAAAGTTTCCAGACCCACCAAATCCTTTGTCAGTGCATCAAACAGACAATGATCTACGCCAAAGAGACCTTCTCAGCATTGAATGTGGACAGAAGCTAAATGAAGCTCTATATCTGCATCACAAGAGAAGAAATTGCCCTGAACCTGGATCTAAACTGACAGAGATGATCTCGGTTTCGAGAAAAGTCGGTAACATTGAAACGAAACAATCCCAAGGAAATGATGATTCGAAAGAATCAGCTGGTTCATCAGAGTCTGAAGGGAGATTCAGCACGTTAAAGTTATGGGTGATCGCTCTGTGGTTAATATCAGGTGTAGGGTTCTTGGTAGTGATGCTTTTGGTGTTCTCAACTCGTAAAGTCAGAGGAACAACAAGAGTGAAAGGCTACAGAAGCAAAAGACGAACTTCTTACTCGAACACAGGTTCCTTGGACACAAATAATGATCGAGATAGGTATGTTCGTAACACAGATACCTGAGAAAGAAGAAGGCTCATTGATTCAAGCGTGGAGGGTCATTGCGTAGATGCAATCAAACCAAAAAAAGGTGAGACAGTTCTGCTTAAAAATATGGGGTTTTGGCCAAAGTCATATATAGGTTTCTTTCTTTTGTATTCTTTCAAGGATTTGTATTTTATTTTTATTTTTCTTAGACAACTTGTAAAGACCCAAAGGAACCAAAAGAAATCTGAGGCCTTTCTTCTCCAATGATTTCATTGTACAAATTACCAAACGGACACCAATTGCCATTGCGGACCACTTTCTTTTTCCTGTGGTAATAATACTTTAATAGTAAAATCTCATAAAGCGTGTAGCTTTTTTATATATCTAAACAACAGACAGAAACACAGAAGCCTGCAACTTTTGAATTCAAATTTTAAACATTAAAAAGCCAAATACAACGGACAAAACATCCCCACTTCTAGTTCTTCTCTTTTTTTTTTTTTTCTTTTTTTTTTTCTCATTTTACTACATAGTTTAACAAATGTTGGGATCTCTGGAGTTCAATTCATCTTATTTTCACTTAACTGTCTGTAACATTAGATACTGTTCCAAATAAATGGGAGAATCTGCTGCTTGTCTCATGCAGCCATTCTCATATATAGCTCCAGAGGTTAGTTAGATAGTTACCTCATGCTTCAATTACATGCAAATGGAATTGAAATTAGTTAGTTAGTAACCTCATTCTCATACGCAACTCAGATGTTTTCTTAGTGATTGTGATTTTTTTTGAGAAAAGCTCTCTCTGTCTCTCTGTTTCCTGTGTCTTAGGGAGATTCTCTTGGTGCTTTAGGACAGTCCTCTGTATCCTTTGGGAGATTCATGTCCGAGAAACTTGACTGGGAAAAATGGTCAAGTTTCTCGACACAGAACCGTTACGTGGCGGAGGCAGAGAGATACTCAAGACCAGGATCTGTGGCTCAGAAGAAAGCCTTCTTTGAAGCTCACTACAAGAAACTCGCTGCTGCAAGAAAAGCTGCTGCAGAAGAGGCACTATTGCTTCAACAGCAAAAACCTAAACCCGAACCAGAGAAGCTTCCGCTGCAAGAAGATATCTATGGAAGAGGAAAACAAGATTGGCTGGTCTCAAAACCAGATCTTGAGATTCCAAGAGGATCTTTAGATGCTGCTGACATTAAATTACTTGCAGAAAAAGAAGGTGGATTTAGTAATAGACAATCTGATGAGAAAGAAAACTTTGGGATGGCTGAGTCAGAGGTTAATGTCAAAGTTTCTAAATGTGAAGAACAAGTTGAGGAGGAGAAGTCTATAATCAAGGTAATTACCAAGTTTTGTTTTTCACTTTCTCTCTGGCTTCTTCTTTTCTTCATCTGTAACACTCTTTGCAGAAGAAATCCAAAGATTCTCAACCAAAGAGAAATTCCAAACCAGGAGTCTCTCAGTACAATTCATGGGAGAGGACTCCAAGTCAAAAGCCTAGCAACAAGAGCAACTCTTACACTTTCACACCGGCAAAAGAGTTCAGTAGATTAGTGTCTATCATAAGGAAGATTGATGGGTCAAGAGCTTCTTCTTCTAAACCAGCTAAAGAATGCAAAACTCCTCTCCGGATACCATCAAACAAGGTTCCTGTCTGCATTTTCTTAACAGTGTTTCACTCAACCAAGTGTAATGCTCTTGTGATTGCAGGTTTCTGCAAAGGCAATTATCGACGCGTCCTTGGCCACTCCTTTATCGAGTAACAGAAGGTAAACTCTTAATAGAAGGCTTAAATATCCTGTGTGGTCAGAGAAGTAATCAGGTATTACAGTAATTGCAGAGGGAAAAGAGCAACTGATTCTTCCGCCAAGACAGGTCGAGGAAAGTGGAATTTCCTCCCTGCAGAGTAAGAAGTGATCTGATTAAAAAGCTTGCTCAATTCAAATGTAAATAATGTGTGCTTCTATTTCTTAAACCAATTTATTGGAAAAAAAAAGCAGGACACCGAGCTGTTTTACACCGTTTGCCTTAAGAACAGAGGAGAGAGCAGAGAGAAGAAAAAAGGCAAGAAATAGAGATTTTTTTTGTATCAACGCTTCGGTGTATTTCACTTAATTACACCATCATTAAACTGGTTTCAGAAGCTAGAGGATAAATTCAAAGCCATGGAGGCACATAACCAGAAGGCTGCGGAGGACAGGAGTGTGGAAAAGGAAGAGAGTAAAATAGCGCAAAAGCTATGCTTCAAGGCAAAGCCACTTCCAAATTTCTACAGAAAGAGACCTAAATCCTCAGATCAAACTAAGAAGGTAAGCTCTCTCACTTTCACTAATCGTAAAATTTATATACAAAAACAATGTAGCCATTGTTTTGTATCTGATATATCTTGTGTCGTTTGTTAATAGGCTCTGTTACAGTAGCAGAGAGGTGATAAATTAAAGAAGAAATCATCATCATCTTTCACTGATATGATTGTATATTGTTATGGCCCAAAAAGGATTCATTTGGATTTGTTGAAATATTTTGTTTCTTTCTCAAGTTTTCAAGAAGAAATATTGACCATTTCCTTTATTATATATTTTTGGTTGAAATGTGAAAAGTTTCCTTTTTTTATATGGGATAATTGAAAAAATGACTTAAAATGTAAAGAGAAATTATAATTTTTTCCTCCATAACCAAATAATAAAATTGCAATAGCAATTATATATATATATATATATATGTTTTTGGATATATTGTAAACTTCAAACGAAATCTATTTTAAAAGCAGAATTTTACTCATGTATATTTTCAAAAGCAGACATCATGTGAAGTTTGCTTCTTTAGTATTTAAAATTTTAAATCTAATAATTATGAAATCATTAAACTTTTGATTACATAACATTAACATAAACAATTACAAATTATAGAAAATAAAACCTCACAAAAACTTAATGAAATAAAACTAACAAAGATGAAATTACATAAATCACAAACAACTATGAATTTAGGGTTTATGATTATAATAAGATATGTTGGTAATAATGTGTATTTGAGATTTGAGATTTTAAAATGTAAAATTTAAATAAAAGAGTAAAGTTTAGTATATTAAGAATGTTTAATCTTTAATATAAGTTTTGTTTTGATTTTGGTTTATTAAGTATAATTTATTTGTTTTGCATTTTAGGGTTTAGGGTATAAAGCAGTCTTCCTTAATTATATTTATTATTTAAATTAAAATAATTAATTATTATTATATGATTAAACTTAAGATTAAGAGTTACAAAGTACAGAAATATTATCATAAAAACTTGGTTGAACAAAACCAACAAAGATCCAACCACATATCTCACAAGAAAACTATTACTTTAGAGTTAGATTTTTTACCAAGATATGATGGTAATCATAGATTTGAGATTTTAAAAATGAAATATTTAAATAAAAGAGTTAAAGTTTAAGTATATTAAGAATGTTTAATCTGTGGTAAATTTTTATTCTGATCTTGTCGTATTAAATATAATTTATTTAATTTTTCGTTTTAGGATTTAGAGTATAAAGCAGATTTCTTTTGATGTATACTTTTAAAGCAGACTTCCGTTGAAATCTACTGAGAAAGCAGACTTCAAATGAAGTATGCTTATTAATCGAAATATAAATCAAATAGGTTCCCGGTATTTTGAGGTACTTATGTTTGTATTTTTCTTTGTAAAATTTTCTGGTTTTACCATAGGAGAAGACTTTTTAATTGTCTTCATTGTGTGACTTTTGTTGTTGATTGTAGTAGTAGAATTCATTAAAAGACTTCTGTTGTAGACTTCGTTAGCAAACTTCAATAGTAGACTTGTAATTTTACATTAGTAGTAGACTTCTTTCGTCTTCATTCTATGATTATATTGATGTAACTTACTAATCTTTTAATTTTGATTGTTGTTTGTAGATGGATCTGCCTAAATTTCCCATAAGGTTGTTCACAAAGGGTAAAGACCCATACTCCTCGAAGAGTGTAGGCTATTACAGTGGGAGAACACTGTTGCTTAAGACTCTGTTTGAATCTCTCAACGAGGATGAATAGATTGATCTTCAAAGTTCCAGACTGGGAGTGTTTATCAAGTTGTATGAAATGAACTTTAGCTAGGCATCCAGGCTGGTCCACTATATGCTTTGTCTTCAACTGACTTGCACGAAGAGTTATGAGATATGGAGGCTTATTAGTGTTAATTCAATAAGATTCTTGCTTAATGGGTTTGAATTCCTTACCAAGCTCAACTGTGATTACATTGAAAACCTAGAATCGCCCGAGGTTGATGTTACAAAGGATATGCAATGATTTTGGGCTTTCATAGGAGTGGAACTAGATTTGGGATCTAGTTATACTGATTTGGTAAGTGCTTGTGAGGATTGTGGCAAATGGTCACGTCAAGATAATCTAATATTAGGTTACCTTATAATATTTGCAACTTTTATTGAAAGAAGGAAATCTGAGAAGCATACATGAGTTCAGCTGGCTCGATTGGTCATGAATCTAGAGGCTTTCTAGAATTATCCTTGGGGTAGGGTTGCACACAAGAATCTGATCGAGTCTGTTAAAGAAAGAGTATTAACATCAAGAGGCTATCATTTTGAAGGATTCCTCCAAATCCTTTAAGTGTGGGTTTACAAAGCCTTTTCAGACTTTGCGGTAGGTTTTGGGGATCCTCTTCCTGGAAAGCCAACTCTACCTATGTTGGCATATAAAGGTGGTAAGGGATGGAAATATGTGAAGGAAACATGTTAAACAAGTATTATATTATGTTGTGTAAACTGTCTAATAATCATAGTTGTTGGTTTTTAATACTTCTCTTCCTTTATGTTTTTGCAGACAGAGGTGAACCACTGTGTTTGCAGAAACATGCTAGATATGTGGCCACATTGGGACAACCAAGATGACGATCCGTTGGTAGACAATATCATTAAGGCTATATATGGTGATTTTCGGTCTTTGATTTGGATCTGGAAAAGATCCCATTGGAAAGTTGAGGGTGTGCATGTCGAGAAACACATAGGTGGGTCGAAAAGAAAGGTAGAGGAAGAAGAAGAAAGTCAGCTGATAACTAGGTTTATTGATAGGTTGTAAGAGTTTATGGAAAGATAATGTAATCAAATGGTTGAAAAGCTAATCGAGTGGATTGGTAGTGGGGGAGCAGAAGATGGTAGAGGGTTTAGGACTCTCTAGGTGGTAGACTATTAGCCATTGAGGATATTGTGGCAGAATTGAAAGGTGCTCCTGAGGAGCATGTGAAATCCCAATCAGCAGGTGCATGCTCCTTCAGCCAATACAAGAGATACTGATACCACAAAGTTGGATGGGTTTAGTTTCTGATCTCTCTCTAAAAAAAAAAGAGTTAATATGAAACGTAAAACCAAAGCACTAAAGAAATCGAAGTAGTGCTGTTTTGCTCTGATTTGCTCTCTGTTATGAACCCTTTGCTGCTGTTTAATTTGTATATTTGTTTTAATTGTTTTGAAATTTTGCTAAGTTTGCTTGTTATGCCGTTTTTTTGTATAAGTTCAGTTCTGAACTCTTTTGTATTATATTATGGTCTACTGTTTAAATAAAATGGTGCTGTAATGTTTAAAAATCAAATTCGCAGAAAAAATCAACCTGTTCCAAGTGAAAGTGTGAATGGTGAGGCTGAATTCAGTGTTGTCATGGTGGACTATACACAATGTGGTTTGGATTTTAACTTGGTTCGAAAAGAAAAAAGAAGAAAAAAGGCTAGTGTGCAGAAAATAACACGTGAGAAAATTGAAAGAGTTAAAAAGCTTGATGCTTCACAACTGAGTCCTTTTCAAAAAAACATATTATTCAAAAAAAACCAGTGGGGGATATGATCTCTTTGAGTACATCAACCATGAAAATTCACCAAATTATATGATTGACTGGCTCTTCAACCATAAGTTACCAGATGTTTAACGTGAACCATTCTTTAGTCACATGGTGTTTGAGATTGTTAATAAGATAGTAATATGTTTCTATTAGATTACATATTTTAACCAACAAGAAAGAAAGGTGAACACCCCACGACTCCACGCAATTGGTACGTTGTGTTGCAAAAACCTCAAGCTTGGTTGGACGATACGGTAAACTATACCTCATTTAGAGACTTCTTTAGTTGACCTACATAGCATGCTTCTTTACCATACATCTTTACTAGGCGTCTGGTGCAGACTTCCATAGCATACTTCTAATGTATTGATTGTTTAAGACATTTCCTCTCTATTGCAACACAATTATGTTGGGATCAGTCTACTAAGGAAGAGATATGTTGAACACCCTGAGTGGTTTAGGTCCACTCATTTATGCTTTTTCGAATCAGTTTTAGGTATATGATGTGGACTACAATATTTGAAGAGTTTACAAAGTCTACAACAAAACTGACGGTACAGGCAGGCGACTACCGGGTAGTGCAATGGATTATCACTCGGGTGAGCAGCCATAATATTTTAAAAGCAACAAGACATGGGGAGTTGAGGTTGATGACATTTATGAACTGTTATACATTGGGAATAATCATTGTATATCCTTGATGATATCCATCCCGAGGAGACAAATAACTATTTTAGATTCTGATATTAATTTCAACAAAGATCCAACCATTAAGGTGTATGTCATGCCAATCATAGAGATGATGGCAAACTGTATACATGAATTGACTCTAGTTACTAAGAGATGAATATATCCATTGACACATGAGCATGAAAGCATCACTGCCTCAAAATAAACAAATTGGAGACTGTGGTGTTTATTGCTTGAAGTACTTTGAGTGTCATGCTCTGGGATTTCTATTTCCTTCTAAGTTTTGTGATGTCAACGTGCAATTCATGAGGGATAAGCTTGCAGTTGAGATTTTTGATGAGACAAGAATAATAGGCACAAAGAAGCAAGGATTTAAAGATTTGGACCTATATGATGAATATGGGTCCAAGTAGTTATATTTTCTTTATATACCCCGACTTGCATGCCTGTAATTTTTTTGGTAGGATGCAATGCATGTAGGAATCTTGCATGTCTAACTTTTTTGTGGTGTAAGAAAACTCAACTATTTTGTAATTATTTTGGGGTTCTTAAGATCGATTATCAATTGCTTGGTTATGTATGTAAACAATTATGTATTCTACTCTTATTTTGTATGTGGTATATGCTATTCAACTATTTCTTAATGAGTTATGGAACGCTTTTTAGGTGTAGACTTCAATATAAGTAACGTTTTAATGTGAAGACTTCTCTTGAAGTATACTTTTATTCTGAGTAGGCTTCACATGAAGTATACTTCGAGGTCTGCGCCAAAGCAAGTAAATTACAAGAGTGACCAAGGTACAAAATCTTTGACAACGAATATTGTTATCACAAGGGAAAATGTTTTAAAATACATAGACTTTAAAGCATAATAAATAAATCACAACAACATATCTTGTCACAGTACTCTTCGATCATGGCTTCTTGCTCACCTCCTTCAATGCGACCTATCATAATTAGGAAGACACAACACCAATAAATAATAATGGTAGTCACATAAATGTAATGCTTGGTAATATAATATTTTTAACTTACATAAGTAGGTTGTTTATGCCCCAATTTTTACGCATCATTGTAATTTCTAATCAACTCTGCCACTTAAGTTTTTTTCTTTCTATTGGGAAGAGTTTTCACAAGTGGAGGAAGACATTTTTCTTGTTTAGCAACTCTATAGTCACTTTTTGGATATATTTTGAGAGTATATGTTGCATTTAAATAGTCATTTCGATAGGAAGGATAAAGAAGCATAGACACATGTAATCCAACACTTAATGCAACTAACGTGTGAACATGGATTTTTCTCAACCTGAAATACACCACATTCACACTTTCATTGTTCCAAATCAACTAAGCAATTCCTCGTCCCTCCTTTCACATAAATTTTTTAAGTCTCCATGAACTACCAACTCTCCTGCATAATGACCATGTATCGCCAATAAATATTCAAGTCCTCGACTTTGGCATGTTGTGAGACACAAGGCATCTTCTCTTCGTTTATAAAACCACATTCTTAGCTTCTCTCGGATAAACTCCAAAAGGTATGTTATGGGAAATTCTCTTGCTAGCTTAAATGCAGCATTGAAAGATTTTGCAATGTTACTCGTTTGGGTGTTGTATCTGTCACCTAGGAAGTGAACACGTGCCCACAATTTTGGATCTGCATCTTCTAAGTATAGTGCAAGGCTTGGATTTATTTGCTTTAACTCGTCCATGTGTCGATTAAAGTCTTGAAGTGTGTACGCAAATGCCGATCATTTGACCAAATACAAGAGTTGTTTTCCCTTAACCTTGTCACAATATTTTTCTGAAGGTGATAATAACATATGCCTTGTGTAACCCAAGGAAAAACCATGTCACACACGCTTTCTTTATGGAGGTGTGCCTATCAGAAACTATTACCAACAGATAAATGTTTGAAAACAACGCCTTGATTTAGTGAAAAATCATTCCCATGAAGCATCATTCTCGGTGTATACAATTCCAAATGCAAAAAGAAATATCTGAAAATTATCAGCTTGTGTTGTTGCCACCAACAAAACTTCACCATATTTCCCAGTTACATGATATCCATTTACCACAATAACTCTTTTGAGATACTCAAATCATTTTATCGAAGTACCAAAAGATATAAATAGATATTTAAATATATTCTCCTCATAAATTTTGAGTCCAATAACAATTCCCAGGTTAGCGCTTCTTGGATTAACTGCATCTCACCTATTGTTGGGCATATATCAATTATCTGTACAAAGTAGTATAATCTAGTTTTAAAACCAAACATCATCTTCATTGACTAACTGATGTTCCTCATATTTTGTCAGCTTTGAGCTCATTATTACGATTATATTTGAAGAATTCGTCTGTGTTTTATTGAGATTTCAGGTCAAAAACGTTCAGAGTTGGAATCATGCTTGAAGGTGGAATTTTGGAGAAGTTTGAAGAATTTCTGGTATTTTCCACGAAAGAAAGGATCGATCGATCAACACAAGGGTCGATCGATCAGTGCTTTAACGGAGAATATGTGCACGATCTGAAGAACGACTTGGCTTCTGAAAGATCGACTCATTATCCATTGATCGATCAATCAACACAAAGATCGATCAATCGATGCCCTTCAAAAGAAACCTAATTTCACGATTTTTTTCAGCGTCTTCATAGTTGGACCTATAAATACTATTTTCCTATTTTATTTTTAGAGTCGTTTTTGAGTTGTTAAAAGAACGATTTTTACAGAAGTTTAAGAGTTTGTAGCTAGGAAGAAGATCTCTTCACACTTGAAAAGAATTTTTGAATCCTCTTTCTCTTTATTAATGCAATTTCAGTTTCAGTTCATCATGATTTGTTTGATTCATTGTTCTATGTCTGAGGATTTAAGGATTCTAGGGTTTTAGAATTCACTGTTGGGAAAACATATATGTGATGATGATAGATGATTCTCCTTCTAATACTTGAGTTTAATGCATAGATTAACATGATCACCTAGTCGATGATTTTAGGTTGTTAACTTTCCAGAAGATTGTTAAGAACTAGAACTAGATTAGAAGAGCAATTCCTTCACTACCAATGAAAGTTGATGCTAGGTTGGGTTGTGGGTAATTGAACCTAATCGATAAAGCCTACTTGTAATCTGAAACCAATGAGAGTTAGGACCTTTAGATTATTAATAGAGGGGTAGATTCAACGAGAGTTGGTTTATCTTTATTTATGTTCAAGCCGAGAATATGCTCAGATTTGTTCCTGAATAGTTTCCCTGAAAAGAATTCTAACTCCTAAATGAATACCCGACATCAGATTGCTTTAGTTATTTGATTACATTCGCGTTTAAGTTGTTAGTGTTTACTTCTCTTATTTTGATTGATATAACTTGCGGTTCGATAGAAGTCGAAAGTGTAATCTGGTTCTCTGAGGAATTCAACCCCTAAATACTATTACGTTTGATGTGCACTTGCAGTAGGATATAAGGTTAAAACTCGTGTTATCAACTACGTAGTATACTTTGGCACAATTTCATCTATTGTTCAAAATGTATCCACAAATAATCTAGCAATAAAATTTTAGTGAATGTTGTTTAAACTAAGCATAGTGCTCTACCACTACACACGTATTAACCTTAACATATTTTGTCACCCATAATATCTTGCCTTCATTTGTCACACTCGCTCTAACCTTCCATCCACAACCACTAACATGACATTTAGCCACTAATAGAATTTTGATGACTGGTACACCTTCATAGGGAATGTCTGTTAGATAATCATTGATCTCAATGTTGTTACTAACTCCTCCTTGCTAGAAAAACTTGGTTGACATTTATATTACCGAATTTTTCCTCTTGATCAAAATGACGCACGTCCTCCATAACTATATCATTATCTTCTTCGTGTTTGTCTTTTATTTTCCCATATTGACTGTAATTTTCACCATCCTTGTAAACTTCAGGTTCAATTTGATCTCCATCACAATCAAACTCTTCATTTATATCACATTATTGACCACTTCTTCGGGACAACTCTCATTCCCATCAGAACTCTTTGCAGAAACACATAAACGCACAACATGCAACTTACCTAACTCAACCAAGCTTCCAACTTGTCTATCACTTTTGACTTGCATTGGATGAGTGTTAGGTGACATTTGTTGCAAGATTGAATCTGGTAGTGAGTAACTTAATTCCACATCATCATATACCATTCCCACAAGTTTCTAGTATGTACAACCACAATAAACATTCTTCCTCCTTTATGATTATCAACCATGAATTTCAAAACCAAGCCATAAATAACTCATTTTCCACAAACAACAAATAGTTGAACAATTACCTGAAACTAAAGATATATAAAGCATCTTAATAGCTAAAATATAATTTATTAATCAAGAAAAATAGACTTCAAATGAAGTCTCCTATATATAAAGAAAACTTCACAGGTAGACTTCACGTCAAGGTTTAAAGTCTACATTGAATTAGCTAATTACCTATATTTTTTCTAAAATTTATACACTCAAATATAATGTATAACTATGTTAAGCTCGTAGAGATGCCAAAAAGTATCCAACATACATAAGAAAAATACCACAAAAAATTAAAACGTGCTCTAAAGACATTTTTGCAAAATAGACGACGCATAATTCACTAGAAGTCTACTTCATTTGAAGTCTCCTCAGAAAAAAGAAGACTGTTAATGAAGTCTACTTATACACGCGCATACTTCTTTAGGTTAGTTTTGCAATGAACCAAATATTTTCCACTGTAATTTATAAAATAAGTGTTTAAATGTCCAGATTTGCATACCAACATCTAGATATTTTTTTTGGTGAACTCGAATCTAATTAGGTTCTTTCATTTAAGGAAAAGAGGATAAAATTTAGGCAACACTCTTCCCACAAGATCTCTTTCGGGAAAAGGATAATATTCAACTTCGAGTTTTCAACTCCGTTACCTTTTGGGAGGCCTACGCCCCATAGAAACTGAAAGAATATTGAAAAAAAAAAGAGTTAATGATGACCTTCCATAGATTCACCTATATAAGCCGCAGCTAAAGTGGTAGGATCTTTGGCAAGCAATAAGTACTTAAATAATACAATTCGAGTGTACCATCTTCTTTCTCATTTCGAAGAAAAGGTGAATCAAAAGTCTATCATGCGTGAATCAAGCGTTTGTATGATTCTTAGATCAAATCTTTGATGATTCCATCATACATGATTGAGTTGCGAAAACTTCTGGATAGGTATCCTGACTTTTTCTTGCAGACTTCATACAGAGTATACATCATCTGAAGTCTGCACTAATTCCCAAGAAAAGTACATATTTTCAGACTTTGCATGTAATTACTATGGAAATGAGGGGTTGGTTTTGCAATTGACTAAGTTTGACTTTTATAATGAAGTCTGCACAAAAGCAGACTTCCTTATAAGTATACTTCATTTTAATAAATAATAATCATTTTAATATTAAATAGTTGACTTCACCTGAAGTCTATGAGATATGTAGACTTCGATTGAAGTATGTCGGTAAAGTCTACATTTTCATTTTCAGTCAAATGAAAAACAAACCTCCTTAACAAAAGTAGACTACAAACAAAGTATGCATACATTAAGTGAAGTCTGTATAAATCAAATGAAATCTAGAGGAAAAGTCAAACTACTGGTCAATGGCAAAAGTAACCCAAATTTACGCAGACTTCATGTGAAGTCAGCGATAAAAAAAATAGGTGGTCAAAGAAGAATGTGTAGACTCCAAGAGAAGTCTACTCTAGTAACCCAGAAAATTTGTCAATATCAAAACTAACTTATGCGTTACCTAGCAGACTTTATGTGAAGTCTATGTAGAGTTACAAACTTCAATGGAAGTCTGCTCTCGATAAATTTCCAAAAAATTGTAAGAACTTAGGTAGATTTGAGTTAAGATTATGTTTACCTTTTTAGAATGGTCAGAAACTCAAAATAGTCTTTAAATCATCGCTCCTAACTTCGGATAGCACAAAAAATAAAAGATATAAGAATTTCAAGAAATAGAAAATGAAAATTAGTGAGTTTTTTAGATAGAATTGAAGAGAGGATGAGAGATCATTGGGCTAGAGATTGTGATGAAGCATAATGAGGTCGAAATTGTTCGTGAAAGTGCCTTTAGAACTTCATTTTTGGTTGTTAACAGTGGGTGGAAAATTAAAAAAGATGAAAATTTTGTAAATATTTGAGAGTTGATTACTATTTTGGTCTTTTTGTGCCTTTAAGCATTACAAAAAAAAAATGGCAAAATCAAAAATATATGAAAATATGGGTAAATGGGAAACAAAAATTTGACCAAAAAGATGGGGTTAGTTTTGCATTTGACCTAACTCAATAGGCCAAACTTACAAGTCTCATATTTTATATTGCTTTCGTATATCAAATACTATTTGTTAAAAAACGCACAACAGAACAGAATAATGGCTAAAATGCCATCTTTTGAAGAGAAAAAATTACTACTACCACTCCTTTAATTTTTATTTTCTTTTTCAATACTTTTTTATTTAAAACTAATTTGAAAGACATCAAACCATGAAAATTGAGTTTATTTACAAATGCAACCACCAATGACTTGAAAATTAAATCCGTTATTTTTGTTTATATCGTGAGGCGACGGCAAGAGGCAACGAGAGACGAGGCGACAAGATTCTAAGGCAACGACACGACGGAAGAGATAAATCCTCTGATCCTCTATGGTGATTTCTATTTCGGAAGCCATTGTTCATCTGATCGATCTCAAACCAACTTCTCTCATGTGTTTGCTAGTTTCTATACCCAAATCCTTATTTATTTTTGGAGAAGAAAGATTTGGATAAAAGCAACTGATAAAGTTAATGGAGAGGAAAATGATGATGATGTATTGGAGAGAAACGAGACAGAGATAAAAATGGAGAGAAACGAGACAGAGATAAAGATGAAGAAGAATACATGAGTAATGTACATTTAGAGTAACTAGGACAATTATGTACTGTTAGTGGTTTGGTACAAGTAGAATATCTAAGAACAATTTTATTGTTCTGCGGTTTGGTTTGGTACTATAAGTACATCTAAAAACAACTAATATAGGGTTATGTATTTTGGTATTTTGAACTTGGGTTTATACATTTTGGTATTTTGAACAACTTAGTCCGTTTGAAGTTCAATTGGTTCAACATGTACAATTGTTTAGGTAATTATGGTTTAACAAGTACAGTTGTTAAAGTAATTGTGGTCCAATTGGTACAATCGTTTTTGATATGCTAATGCTCAATTTACCTAAATGTACCAGCTGGACAAAATCTGCATAATCGATTTATGAAATTAGGTTGATTTGAGTAATTTCGTTTTCTTTTTATTTTATTTTATATTATTTTAAAAAAAATTATAATAAAACTTCTAATTTAAAGATAGATTTGAATGAAAATCCTCAAATAAAACCTTCCATTTTAATAAATGGATTTTCATTAAGTATAAAATAGGAAAAAAAATTATTGAATTAAAGAGTGGCAAGTGTCTATATGACTTTTAAAATTTATGTCCCACTTTTAGGGTTCGATTAGTAGCTGTGATTTTTACAAAACGGGACAAAACGGGGTTCGGTATAAATGGGATTCTAAGAATTGCGGTACAAGTGCAATTTTAAATTAAAAAACGGGATAAGAATTAAATAACCAGTGAAAATATAAAATCAGTGCAGTTTTCGTTAATATTAAGAAAATATAATTAATATAAGTGTTAGAACTAAGATTCTGAAAATTTGTATTAATAAAAATGTACGGAACGAGTCAAACAAAAACTAATCAAAAAAGATTAGTATAAGTAGTAAGTAATTAATAATAAACTCCAATTAATCTCGATTATAATCGTATATAGTAAGGCCTCATCTAATATTGTTTGCCTGTTATACAAATATAACATTAAAATCTTCCCTTTTTACAAAAAAAGACTTAGAAGAAGAAGATTCCAACGGCGGCGATAGTGCCGGCGATAGAAAGCTTCAAAGTTGTGGCGTCACTTGCTGGTGCCTCGGCGGAGGGTCCATCGGCTGAAGGTCCATCGGCAGAGGTAGCTTCGGGTGTAGGAGCCGGTGGGGAGGAGACAGTAGGTGCCTCAGCAGAGTCACTTGGGGTGGCTGCAGAGTAATCGTCTTCAGGAGTGGGTTCCTCTGCAACCGGGGTCGATGCTTTTGGTGCGGCGGCCGGAGCCTTCTTCTGGGTGGTGGGGGCTTTGGCGGGAGCGGCGGTGGGTGCAGCTGAAGGTGCATCAGCGGCGAAAGCGGTGGCTACGGCCAAAGCCAAAAGCGCAAAGACAACAAATTGACGAGCCATTTTTAGAGATTAAAAGAGGGATTTTGGTGTTCCAAAGCTAAAGCAGTATTTTTTATTTATTTTCTGAATACTGCAAAAGCTTGTAGATGACGAAATGCAAAAGACAAGGAGGGGGGTTTATATGTTATTGAATTTGAGACTTTTAAGGGAAATCGATGGATTTGAGAAGAACGTGGAGATCCATTTGCCTTTTTGTACAATGCATAATAGTATTTGTAGTAATATTTAAAATAGATGCTAAAATTGGACTATGAATACCAGAATTTGATTTCTAGAAGAATGAAAAACCAACAGAAACAGGTTCCCTTCTGATGCCTCAATGAAACAGGTCCAGATTGCAGACAAATATATATAGTTGCAGACAAAAACCTCACTTAAAAACAGAGGACACTGAAGTCCCTGATCACTTAGTTGACAAAAAGGAAGGAGATGATTGCATAAACATTACAAATCAATATTACTGCCACATGTTTTGTTTGTTTGTTGGATAAACAACAGTTATGTACTCTTTCATCTATATAAGTATTATAAATACGTGTGAGTGTGAACCTTACTCTGACCGAATTCGGTCCAACCTATCCACACTCTTCCTCCCTCGCTCTATCTGATGGGAATGATCAACGCTCTTCCGAGTCTTGTCATGGCAGTCTACGCTTCTCCGGGACCGATCAAGATGATCAAAAGAGATCTTCAGCTTGCTGCTACTCTTTTTGGACTGACTCTTTGGTGCTTTCTCTTTACGTTCTGTGCTCTGCCTCGGTTTCACTCTCCTGTCCACACTCTTCCTCGGGAACTCATCAGCTCTTAAGCTCTCTGATTGCTCGCTGCTGCTCATCCTCCGACATGGTAATCTCTCTACTGTTGTAATGAATTTTTTAAGGTGTGTGATGTATTCAGGGTAATGTTCAAGATCACAGTGGTTCCCTCCTTTCACCCACAACGGCTCATACTTGTCTTTGCAGAGTTCCCATAGTTGTTTCCCATGAGAATAGTCCACTACTTCATCCGAAGTTCCCTTCACATATTTAAAACCCACCAAAACAAATGTTTGAACTCACAAAGCTTTCAAGATTGATAAGTCAAAATGTATCTATCTGAAACCTAACTAACTTACATGAATGATGAGAACCGGACAATCAACATATGGGATTTTGTCGATATTCTGCAGAAAGAATATGTACACACAAATCTCACATTATAATTTGGACGACAGACTTCAATGAAGAAATAATTAAGTGTCTGGTTTACCTTGTAGATGTCGAACCAGTAGGTTTTCTTGACGGAGTACATGACTCTTAAACCGGAGAGAATGGGGCTGTGTAACACGACGGCTCTGAATTGTGGCAACCGGGAAGCAAGATCTAAGGTGGGACCACTTCCTACAGACTGGCCGTAGAGGATAACATCTTCCTGTTTAGTGCTGAAGGTTTCTTGAAGACACTTATATACAGCTTCGATATCAGCATAAGTGTTATGCTCACTTGGCTAACAAAAACAAAGATTTGGAGGTTTCTTAAGTTAATCTTAAAAACTTAACTATTGTTTGATTATCACTCAACTCTGACAATCATCAATCATAGGTACAAAAGGACAAACCTTTCCAGTTGATTGTCCATAACCAGAGTAATCGTATCTGCAAATTTGAAGCAGAAACCTTAATAATTTTGAGTTGTGATTTAAAAAAGTAATGTAAACAGAGTCTAAATAGTACAAGAGATAAAAGAACACATGAGACTCAAATCTGGACACAATTTATCTATAAACACAAAACGCAAATCAACTGAAACCTGTGAGCCGAAGCAGAGCTAGAGGAAGAAGATATCAAAAAACAAGAGAAAGAAAGAAAGTAACTTTAAAATCAATAGAACAAAATGAAGAAGGAGAAGAGAAAGATACCCTATGAGATTAACCTTGAGATGGATGCTAAGCTCGATAAAGAGCTCATACATCTGTCCCAGATCGGCGGCGTTTCCATGGGAGTAGAGGAGCGTAGAGATAGCCATCGGATGTCTCACGTACATGGCCACAATCTCAGTGCCTCTCCGGGTGGGAAGCTTAACGATTTCGACGTTTTCACGGTGGGGGAAAGGGCTAAGAAGCAAGAGTCCAGTGAGGTCGTCGGTGAGCACCTTGTAAGACGGTGGACTCGGGGGGAAGAAGGCGAACTTAGCAGCCACCGAAGACGTAACCCCTCCCATTACCTTTACCTTCCTTCCTTCTTCCTCACTCCGTCTCCTACTACAAAGCTACCATTTGTTTTGGTTTATTGAGCTGCTCAATTTTGAGATTGAAGCTTTTTTCTTTCTTTATTGGGAACAGAGAGAGAGACACACAACAACTGGCTTTTTTTGCTTTGGCCTAACTAGTTTTACTACATTCTATGTTACTTTTTATATTTAACAAAGTCTAATTAGTATCAACAAGTCATAAGTTCATAACATACAAGATACTGTATCTAACTTATCTGTGTCACTGTAGTTTATGTTATCTACAGGTTAGGTAACGAATAGTACATATGTATTCAGAGTTTCAGACTACTAGAGATAGCTTCTTCTTCTATTTGTCGTCCATGGAAAAGAGATTAGGTAGATTAATGGAGATTCAATACTTTCAACTAAGTATTTTTCATAACACAAAACAAGTGTGGACAACACCATGTGGGATGCTGTCGGCTGCTTATTTCATATTATTGATCACATCTACATTACTTTTTTGCCTTTATATATTTAGACTACTCCATCTAATTACCTTTGTAAATGTTTTTGAAGAAGAGTTTGTATTCTAACATGAAATCTAGTACAAAGGGTAAAGAATAAGAGCCTATATATATCATGTGCACAATGCAATTCATACTTTATGCTTAGGAATTAAGAAAATATTATCTGAGATTAATGAAATGGACCACACATGATGATATATATGCCTCAAATTGAGGTCAAATTAAACACTATTTTGACTATATGAGGGATATTGAAATGCTATAATACAATAGATAAGAAAAGGAGATATCAACAAACCAACACAATATTCATTCATAAGAAGACAAAACCAATAAATGACAAATAGTTTATAAGAAAATGATCTCGAATATAAATACATTGTGTAATTAATTATAACATATTTGAAATAGCTAAAATGAGTATGTTGATGTTGGTGTCTTTCTTCATGGGTCCATTATATAATTATTTTTGATGTGGTGGTTCTTTACTATTTATCTTTGAAGTGATTGATTTTTCTTTCTGTGGGGTTTAGGTCACTATTATCAAGGGTTTCTTAAGGGTTTCTTAACTTATTTTATTATTAAAAATTTAAGAAACTCTTAAGAAATCCTATGAAAGTTTTTTATTTAAGAAACTCTTTGATAGGTTTCTTAGCTTATTTTATTATTAAAATATATTTTTAATCCACTTTTTCTCATATATAATCATTTAATAATATTTAAGAAACTCTAATAAGAACTCACCAATAATGTTGCTCTTACTAAATATATGATAATAAAAATTCATATTAATGAAAAGAAATGGTTTATTATTGAAAATTATTAGGAATACTATAATGAGACATGTCGAAGAAGGCAAACCATGATGTTGAAATTTAGAAATTATTTTTAAAATTTGAAGTAAAAATAAAAGAGAAATGAGTGGTGCTAATTATGTATAGCCCCATTTAGAAATTATAGTTCTCGTCTTCATGGAGCTTTTCATCGTGACAACAAGCGTAGCTCATGTATTTCTCCATTGGACGGTGACACTCAAAGCAATTCATCTTCTCAGGAATCCGACCACTACGAGCTGTAATGTGGAAATCAAAGTGGGCACAAGGTTTTCCTGTTTCCCTGAGAATCTCATCATGATGGTGATCATACATTGCTTTGTTGTACCCTTTCGTCGGAACGTCTTTTTTCCAGGTTCGGTCGTAAACAGTCACAGTCCTCTCTATGGCACCATGAACGATCATCACTATCTCAGCTCCTTTGCTCAACAATGCCCATCCTCCAAGCTTGTCGTAGCTCAGTATCTTCTTAATTCCTTGCATCACCTGATTAAACGACATCGTTTAAGTATTGAAAAGCCTAGTGTTCGTTAGAAGTAAAGTCCGGTCTTACATCGTCATGATCATCGGCTTGACCGAGTTGAATCTTGGAGTACAACATACTCTCGAGCCTAGTCCAGAAGAACCACATCAAGGCAGGCTCAGCCCAGCTATGGCTCAGGTTTTCAGACTTGATTGCTTCACTGATCCGCCTGATCTGTTCCCTGTGGCTATGGTTTCGTTTTCCAACGTAACTCATCTCAAGCTTCACGTTGGAATCTTTCGCTGTTGCTTTAGCTGCCATTGTGAATCTCCTAATCCAGTCCAAGTCATCTCCTCCGTACAAGAAAATGTAATTATCAGGGTTTATCTGCATTATATATCAATGGTCAACAATATCATCAAATCATAGTCAAATCATAGAGAAAAAGTAGGAGACTTTTGCATTACCCAGTTGAAAATGATAGAGTCGATGCCATCAACAATGAGGTTAAGAGAAAAAGTCTCTTTCCTCCAGAGTTCTTCCTCACGAGTTCTAGTGAAAGGGAAAGCTTCAGTTCCCCAAATCCAGATCATGTGAAGAGCATTGAGACTAGCTTCATTGCCTTGTGGATCAATCACCACAAGTATAGGCTTGTTCATGAAATGCCATCTCCCTCTCATAAACTCCACTACATGTCTCTCTACCAGCTTTGGGCTATCCACTGAGTACCTGACCACCAAACAAACCTTCAATTTTCTTCTCTTGCATATTACTTTTGTGTTTTGAATGTGTTAGATTACCATGGCATAGGTGCACGAAGAGCCTCAAATTTCCTCTGTAGATTCGCCGATCTTTCATACTCTTCAATAGGTTCCACGATTGGTACCCACACAACCTCGTAAGGCATATGACTCTTACCGTCCATTCCCACCAAGTTCCTCCTCGACTCTGTGTAGATTTGCTCGAATATCGATAGCTCGTCTTGTAGTATGTTGAGATCAGAGATAAGCAGCAATACTGTCTTCCTCCTCAGCACATCCAAGTGAACCTGCAAGATTCATAGAATATATTAGCTATTAACTGAGCAGTTTACATTAGTGGACTTTTAAGATTAATGTTACTAATGCAGTTACCTTATTCCCAGTCAAACCATCATGCAATGGAGTGATGTGGGCTTTGGGATGAATCAAGGCCGTGAGAATCTTCATGTTATCAATGTGAGTGGTGTCAAATAGAGAATGCAACATCTTTAACGACTCTGAGCTCCTCTGCTTCTCTGCAAAATCCAGTCTTCGCCAGTAAAGAAACTGAGAGATGAATCTGTTGAATGGGATGGAAAGTACAAACAAACCTATGTGACGGTAACAAAGCCGCAAGGTCTCAGCGAGATGTTCATGAATGTTCTTGAGCTTGTTAGCTAACATCGATGTTTCCCATAAATCCATTTGAGTGTTCATCATCCTGATATATACAGCATTAGTGGTTGGTCATAATAAGATCAATAAAATGAAGTCAATTATCATACTCGTGACCCATGGCAGTGATCATGTTGATCTGAGAAATGCAAGCCACGACACTTCTTATGGTCCAATAGACAGCAATTGGGATGGTAGATATGATTCTTGACAGTTGAGGAACGTCTGGTGTAATGTACCGTTCAGGTAACTCACTGAGTTCCACTACACAAGCAGTGACGTTCTTCATCTCTCGGATGAGATCGTTAAGCCCTTGGGACACAGACTCAAGGGTCACTCTGTTCTGAACAGGGACAAGCTTGAGCATAGCTAGGGACTTAGCTAGCTGGTTCTTTGAGTAGATCTCGACTAGAAGCCAGAACTCTCCATAGTTCAACGCGAATGCCGCTAGAGCCAGGACGAGCTTGGCGTCCCAGTGGAAGTTGGAGAGATGTTCGAAAACTGACATTGTGATCTCGTGGGCGTCTGATCCCGTCAGAGACTTGTAAGCTATCTGAAATGAGCAGAGAGAACCATGTAAACATTGTGTTGCTTATGTTTCACGTTAGGTTGAAAACAGAGTATAAAAATACGTACCTCGCAAGCGACGCGATCAATAGCATAAGAGACATTATCAAGAATACTCATCATGTTAGAATGCAAGAGTTTAACCTCAGAGGGCAATGGAAGCATCTGCAAAACCAAAGCGATCGATCGAGTGCGTAAAGCAAGAAACATAGAACAAAACTAGGAATGAATAAAGGAAGAGAGTGACTAACGGAGGCATTGGTTTCGTCAGTGCGAAGAGTGGCACGGTCAAGAATATCTTCAACGAGAGAGAGAAGGTCACGAACTTGGACTGTACGAGCATCAGGAGAGTGAGTGTGTTGGATGAGTTTCAGCATCATGTTTTCGTCTGATGACATGGCCAGCCCAGTCGCAGGTATCATCTCCTTCGATGGAGTCTTCTGACCTGTGGTATTCTTGTGATCAGCCAGTTGCTGCTGAGCGTGCTGGGACTTGATCAGCGACTCCATTGTAAGAGGTTAATGTTTGAATTGGTTTGTGTTGTTGTTGTGAGTTATGTGAGTTTAGCCTTAAATACTCGTTTTGGCTTCCCTCACTTACGCTTGGAAACTGAGAATCGACTTCTTTGCTTCTCCAACAATTAAATTAAGAATATTAACATTGTTTCTTTTTTGGTGGCTTTTTACAGAAGAATGAATGTTTTTTCAATGAGATTTTATATAGTTCCTCTCCACGTGAATATGGTTATTACGATTAAGTATAACCCTAATACATATTAAATCATAATATGTTATTATATTGTTTTCCTTATGTTTTATATTATTTGCTTTCCTTTATTGAAGACAAAAAGTCACTGAAATTGTGAATCTAAGACTGTTTGTGAATTATTGACTTGGATGTGATAAAACCAAAATTAAATCAAAAGCAACTAGAAGTATACTTTGGGTTT
The DNA here is from genome assembly GCA_023374145.1 of Lepidium sativum. NCBI lineage: Eukaryota > Viridiplantae > Streptophyta > Magnoliopsida > Brassicales > Brassicaceae > Lepidium > Lepidium sativum. The sequence goes on from JAKUCM010005885.1 coordinate 71,770, forward strand.
AATTAGTTACAATAATATATTGTTGCTCAGTTTTTAAAATAATTATTTTAAATCTAATTTTACATATTAAATTTTATTTTCTCTCTCTC
>JAKUCM010005886.1:0-31040 GCA_023374145.1 Lepidium sativum
TTTCTATTTTCTTTTTATATCCTATTGTCAAATTTTTTTGTTTAACTGTGGTGTGGTTCTGGTTCTCTGTATTATCTCTCAGAGAGCATATTACAGCGTCATGCATAGCCGTTGCATGAGAGAGAGAGAGATTATTCTGTCCTAATCTCATTGAGAATCTTCTTTTCAGTAAGTTTATTTTTTTGCATTATCAGATTTTCTAAAGGAATAAGAATCACCCATTTCCTTTTTCAAGATTCTCTGTTTTAATTTTTGGTAGAGATAGAAAATAATGAGTGGCACAAAGCCTTTTCTCCATTTGTTCCCATTAGCCTCATTTTCTCTGGAATTTGCCTTGGCAATATCTCACTAAACCCTGTGAAACTTGGTTTTGGCATAATCTAATCTGCACTTTGAACTCTACTGTGACCAAGTTTGTTTCAGGTATGCGTTTCTTTCTTCTTGATTGAGAAATATGGGTTCAATATAATGATGTTTATTTGCAGGTAGAGACGTGAAGAAAAGGAATTTGATGTCGTATGAGTATGTGATTAGCTCTGTTTGGTATTGTGGGCAAATGGAACAGAGCATATTCTAGGCTTTTCACAAATTGATACCTTTTAAGCCACTTCAATCCCTTAAAGTACTGTGAAGGGTTTCTATGATTGAAGAAAAATCTAAGCAAACCAATATAACTGAAATGGTATGGACTTGGAGTTCTGTATAAATCATATTGATGCTCATTTGCACAATATTTTATTTACCAGTTTCTAGAAAAAAAAAAGAAAGAAAGAAAGATATTTAGTGGGAATATCTCTGAGAGATACTGTTCTTATTAGGCCTGGACATTCGGTCGGTTCGGTCCGAATCGGTTCGGTTCCACCGGTTTTCGGTTTTTTCGGTTAGGAGTTATTACAACCGAATTGAACCGAAACAGGAAAAAATGGTTCGGTTCGGTTAGTCAATTGGTTCGGTTCGGTTCTTATTCAAACAGTACAATCCGAATATAACCGAAATACTTATAAATTTCGGATATTTTCGGTTTATTTGTAAATTTGATGTTATTTCGGTTTAAGTAATGAATATTCGGTTCTTCGGTTCGGTTTTGGTAATCACCATTTCGGTTTTTCGGTTCGGTTAATATCTTTGGGATTTCGGTTCTATACTAAAACACACAATCATACATTAAATTAAACACACAATCTTATTTGTTCAAGTAATAATACAAACATATTATCACACAAACATTATGTTTTGGTTTTGAAATTTTGCATGAGAATGATACACAGGAATGGTGATTACCAAACCGAAAACAGAATGATACACAGAATGATAACCGAAATGTTGCATACGAAACATACATGAGAATGAGATGATACACTCAAATTGGAGATGCCCCTCCTTGTGAGTTTCTTTCATCTACACAGAAATGAAAAGTGGTTAGAAACTGAAACTCATAAAAATCAACTTAGACTCAAGGTGGTATGCTTACCTAGGGACTCAAAGAAATCAACCTCCTCCAACATTTGTGACAAGTTAGCCATTTGTGGTTGAGAATGTAGTGAAGACTTTAGCCATTGTTGGGTGCATAATAAAACTTCTATCATATATGGTGTCAAGCAACTCCTATACGGGTCTAATACTCGGCCACTAGTGCTAAATGTAGACTCACTTGCCACAAACGAGACTTGAATGGCAAAGACATCCTTAGCTAATTCTGACAGAACTGGAAACTTTGCACTATTTTTCTTCCACCACAATAACACATCAAAAGACATACCTAAATTGTTATCCACTCTTGCCTCTGTTTTTTCAGACAAATAGACCTCTAGCTCTGTGCATTCTGATTCAATGCTCCTTTCACTAACCATTTGACTGTAAATTGAATCCATCCTCTCATAACCATCGTCATCATCATCATCGTACTGATCAAACACATCATTCGGCTGCTCGGAATCTCCATGATCACTTCTGTTTCCAATCGCATACATCTGATCCAATGTCTTAAACCTAAGACTATATTCTGCATACAAGTTCTTCATACAATTTGTTACAGAGTGAAGTTGTCTACATTCTATGGTGTCCTGACCATACAGTTTTTCAAAGCACAAAGAAGCAAACTGCATCTTGTTCCGTGGATCAAAGACACTAGCAACTATCACAAGCAAATTCATATTCAACAAACCATCCCAATATTTATCAAATTTATTCCTCATAACTACTGCTTGCTTTCTTACTTCTTCATCACTACTAGTGCATTTTGTAATCAAATTCCTTTCTATTGTTACTATCTCATTATAACAGAGAGTAGACGTGACTGATTTTGAAGCACAGAAGGCCAAAGTACAATTAAAAAAGATTTTGAGAAACTTCACTAACCTCTGCACTTCAATCCAATCTGAAGTAGTTGGTGGTCCAACTCGTTTTCTCTTTTCTTTCTCGTCGTCTTCTTTGAAGTATTCGTTGTACAACATGTCTTCAGCCGCCAACTTCTCAAAAGCCACTCGAAGTTTCAGAGCTGAAACCAACATTAGATAAGTCGAATTCCAGTGAGTCTTGCAATCTAATGCCAAGCTGCCTCTGAAAATCTTTCTAGTATCACACTTCAATTCAAACGACTTTAACCTTGCAAATGATGACCTGACATACTTAACTGCATTCCGAATAGAGTCTACACTATCACTTAAATTTGCAAGACCATCCCTCACAATCAAATTCAACACATGAGCACAACAACGCATATGTAACAATTCACCTCCTAAAACCAATGCATCTGTTTCCCTTAATCTCAATATCTCTGAAAATAACTTTAAGGCTTTGTCATTACCTTTTGCATTGTCGACTGTCACTGTGAATACTTTTTGAATACCCCATTCATCCAAGCAATCAACAAGATGCTCCGCAATTTTTTCCCCTTTGTGATCTGTGATGGGTTTAAAACTGATTATCCTCTTCTGCATTTGCCAATTCGCATCAATCCAGTGAGCTGTGATCACCATGTAATTGTATGAAGTTGTCGGAGACACCCAAATATTTGTGGTGAGAGACACTCTTTTCCTATCATCACTAAACAAACTCTTTAGAGCAGCCTTCTCTTCTTTATACAAAGCAACAATGTCTCTAGTACATGTCCTTCTTGAAAATGTATTATACATGGGCAAAACAGTGAAACAAAAACGTCTCCAACCCTCCGATTCAACAAATGATAAAGGCAACTCGTTGATGACAACCAATTCATTAACCGATCTCCTAAAAGCCAACGATTAAAGACAGTGGTTTTCATGTTCCCATCACTATCACCACTAAACACCTTTTGACTACCACTTTCAAGAAACGTTTTGTAAGCCTTACATCTACCTATGTGACCTCTCATTGGACTAGTACCTACTGTTTTGGAGTCACAACTAATCTCTTGACCACAATAACGACAACTACTTTTCTTACTACCTTCTTCAACCTGGATAAAGTGTTTCCATACCTCTGCTCTTTTGGCTATTTTCTTCTTCGGAATTGGTGGCCGACCTGAAGCACTCGACCTCTGTGTTTCAGGGATTCCCTGATCTTCACATTCCATTATGTTGTCACTCTCACTAGCCATCTGCAAACAAAAAGTATAAATAAGACATAGAACTTATAGAACTTACAGACAAGAAGACAAGAAACTTCTTATGAACAACAAATGGCAAAAATCGTTCTAGCTACCAAATATATGTAATTGTTTTTTCTTTTTATTGTGCCTAAGCCAATTAGTCTCTTCAATGATATTTTACATATTCGATCAAAAGGAAATATAAATACAGGAAATTTTTTATAAATTAAGAAGGTTTAAAACCATGAGTTTTTTTTATTGATTTAATCTATAAAATATTAAATTATATTGTTATATAAATGAGAAAGTTATTTTTGTGAAGAAGTTAAAATATTAATATTTTGTAGCTTTTATTACCTGAATTTTATTACAATTCCATATATTCGTGAACCTTGTTTTCTATAGTTTAAATTATGGATTATAATTAGATTTCATCGATTTAGTTAATGGCAAAATTAGAGACTAATACTAAATTAAAATATATATTAAGTAATGTTATATTAGGAATAGAATGAATATTTATGTAATTTGATTTGGTTTTTTTTTGTCAACGATAAATCATATTGGGCCACAACTGGCCGGCCCAATAGCCAAATTTCTACATAATGTAGGTTGAGAGACTCGATCTCTGGTTGTGCAAATGAGTTGTTTTATGTAGACTTACCATCTGCCACTAGGCTAAGAGCCATTTGTAATTTAATTTGGTTAGAAGAAAAGAAAACCATAGGTTTTTTTGATAAATAAGAAAACTCAGTTTTTTTTTGGAAAGAAAATTTAATTAATAATTTAAACAAAAGGCGCAAATGGTTATTAACCTAGTGGTGGGCCGTAAATCTACTTTGCTTTAGAAAAAGAAGATATCAATGAACTTCACAACCCGTTGACAGAAAAAAAAAACATGGGGCAAAAGGCCAGAGTTTTGGCTTAGAGTCAATTTTGCTATTTTATTAGCAACTACATTGAGATGACGTTTAATAAAAGTGGAACACGATCGAATCGAATTCTTCAGAGAGTAAGTAGATACCCTGCATTAACCCATAGATCTCTCTGATCTGAGCTCTCCTCTTTGCTGCTTGGACTATCTGGAGGGAATCAGAAAACACAGATTGACTCTTCATCCCAGCATCCTGAACAGTTGTAATTCCGGTGAGCATGGCTTCACTTTCTACAATCAACGGTGAGTTTATGAAGCACTTGATTTTCCTTCAACCTCTATCTCGCTTCGATCAGATCATTGTAGTATACATCCAAATCTAGCGAGCTTTGAGTCCTGCTTCATCTATAAATAGTTTGAATTTCCCTAATGAAAGAAATGATTCTGCTGAGATTTCGAACTATTAGTAAGCGTTTGATTCTCTGTACGTAAAATTTTAGTTATGTTACCTTGGCGAAGAACTTCTTTGTTGAATTGAGCCACACTTTTTCCCAAATTGAGAAAGCATAGTTACAATGAAATAGTGTGTGTTCCATGGTTTCAAATTCACCACATCTTATACAACATGACCTTTCAGGATCTGCTAACGCTTCGCCAACTAGTAATGCCTTTCTTGCACATCTCCAGAGAAAAATTTTGAGCTTTGGGGTAAAGGTTGGCTCCAAATCTCTTTGTTTCAGTCAAACTGATGATGTTCTTCACATGATTCTTCTTCTATTAACGGGGATTCTAATTCAGCATAACAACCAGATTTTGATATATATTCACCTAACAAAGAAAGCATCCAGATCAAGGTATCTCGATTCCCTAGTATTTCTTGCTTAGATTTGGTAACAACTCATGAATTTTTGTTTCATCCCAGTCTGTTGAATCCGCAACAAATAAATTTGCAACTTTAAGGGAGTCAAGGTGCTCGGGAGTTGGACCATAAGGGCATTTTACACAGCTTGATGATAGCCAGTCATCTCCCCATACTAAGTTTTCCTTACCATCTCCTATGACTTTTCCACAGTGTTTTTGGATCAACTTTGCACCAATCATGATGATTTTCCATCCTAATTATGTTGAAGGGCCATTGTAACCTTGAAACAGGGATTAGTTAGGTGCATATTTACCGAGCAAGACTCTGGCTGCAAAGCTTTGTGGATTTTTGAGAATTCGCCATGCATTTTCCCCAAGCAGAGCATTTTTGAAAGTTGAGATCTCCCTAAATTTGAGTCCTCATTTTCTTTTATCAGTTGTAAGTTTTTTCCAAGCCACCCAACATACCTTTCTTTCACCTGAATTAGCATCCCACTAAAAATGTGTTAAAACAGATTGAATCTGTTTGCATAGGGAATTAGTTAGTTTAAAGCACATCACAGTGTATGTTGGGATTGCGGATAACACAGACTGGAGCATTACTAGCTTTCCAGCTGGGGAAAGGTGCTTTGTAGCCCAACTCGATGCTTTTTTCTAAATCTTTTCGAGTTTGTTACTGAATATATCTCTCTTTTTTCGACCGAAATATTCTGGGAGACCCAAATATTTACCATTTCCTCCCTCTTTGTGAATTCCCAACAGAGTTTTTACATTACTCTTAATACGTTATGGTGTTTTTGCAACAAAAGTGATAGCTGACTTGTCGCGGTTTATTGTCCATCCTGACACTCTCATAATTTTGCAGGATTTCTCTAAGTGCTTGACAACTCTTTGTATCTGCTCTGCAAAATAAAACAGTGTCATCCGCAAAGAGAAGATGGTTGACACTTGGGCTTACTCTACCTATTTGGATACCAAGAAGATTTCCTTGATCTCGAGCTGAATGACAAAGACCCAACAAGACTTCACTACAGAGAATAAATATATACAACAAAAGGGGATCGCGTTGGCGAATGCCTCTGGTCGGAGTTACCTCTCCTCTAGCTTCTCCATTTATAAGGTAAGCATATGAGACTGTGGTTGTACACTGCTTGATCCTATCTGTCCAATAATGGTGGAAACCTAACCTTAGTAATACCTTCTTGATAAACAACCATTCCACTCGGTCATAGGCCTTACTCATATTAGTTTTTACCACCTTAGCACACCTTTTCTTTGCATGTGATTGTTTGAGAAGATGTAGAGTTTCATGAGCGATAAGGACATTAACCGCAATGGCTCTTCCCTTTATAAAAGCATACTTGTTTCCAGAAATTATCAATTTTAAGATCAGTTGTAACCTTCTGGATAATAGCTTTGAGATGATTTTGTAGACCACATTGCATAAAGCAATGGATCTATAATCATCCACTTTTCTAGGATAATAGCTTTGACATGTGTATAATTCAGATTTCTTGGCATAATTCTAGATGAGAAGAAGCTAATAACCTCTTCCACTAATTTAGAGAATTCTTGCAGGTTCTTCATTAACTTGTTATGGTCTTCAATTTCTTTCAATATCATCTTCTTCATCTTCCTGATCCATTTGATCAATACGTCGCATTCTCGCTTTTACCATTTCCATAGTATTTTCTTCGAATTCCTCTGATTCGAATGGCCACCTCACTCTTTCTTTTCTTGCAGCATTTTTTACAGGGTCAGGGCCATTTGTAAAATTTTCCATAAAGTCAGTCAGTTCCCTCATAACTTCATCCACAACTGCATCTGGTATGATACTTTAATTAGGTTCTTATGATTGGGCACATAATCTCTTTACCAAGGCGTTTTGGGAAGACTACAGGCTCATCCTCTCTTCGATTTCCCTCAGCTGTAGTCTCATAGCTCCTGGTTTGTGATCTTGATCTTATCTCCTGTCTCTGTTGAGTATACTGGATTGGTTGCCAAGTAAATTCTGGTTGTTGCACCTTAGCACTTTGTCTCCTATAAATGGGGTAAGGGGCATGCCTATGGTAATCTCTTTGATAACTACTACTTGCTTTTAATTGGTAGTTTTTTCTGGTTCTCTACGTAGTTCCAAAGATGAGTAGTAGGAGCTTCTTATATTGTTTTCTGGTTTCCTTCTGTACTCCTCAGCAATAGGTCTCCTATCTCCTTATTTTCTATCGTTTTCATAATCAGATTTAAAAACTCCTGTTACCCTTGTCCTGAGATATGTCTTGGCAATCCCTTTGTTCATGGCTTATTCTTTTGCAGGGATTTTTCAAGTTTTTCATAGACCGGTTGGATAATTAAATTTTCTACTCCTGGAAGTTCAATAGTAATCTCTGTAATAAGTGGTAAGAGATCATTTATCTCCACCCTTTCTCTAGCTATTGCCAAGGTGATATTTATCTTTTCCATAATGCCAATATCTTCACCAATACTTTGGATGATTTCAGGAGTCCACAGATGGACTAGAATGCCTTGAATCTTCACCCAGGAGGATATTTGTGAGGGACAATCATGTGATAAGGTTTGCTCCCATCGTTGGATGATTAACATTCATTTCCCAAAGTGGTAAGGTCCATTCTTTACAACGATTTAGATCTTATTCCTTCTCAAATTTAAACTGAACTAGACCTTGTCCTAGGTCCGAACCGACATGCTTTGGGGATATTTTCCAGTGATGTGCAAGGAAAGGAATAGAGACCACACTCTTTGAGCATTTGGATTTGTGGGTCTAACTATGGTCGTGAGATACCTTTTAGCGATGAGGCTTGAGCTATCCAGTGCATCGATATGGGTTTGGGATGACCTAAGACGAATCTTTTGGTTTTTCTTGGTGGTTTTGTTGAATTTTGATTGTTCTTTTGAAAGTGACATGATGAAGTAAATTACCAAAGTGAGAGGTTTTTAGGAGAAATCCAAAAATTCAAAAGAGATTAGAGATTAAAGATTCACCCTACCTGTTAGAGTTGTAACATGAGGGTTACAGTGCCCGAAGAACGTAATGGGAGGTTGAAGAAGCGTTGTTCACCCTCCATAGAAGTCGAAAACCATCTTGTTTTCTAGATGGGAATAAAATCAGATGGTTGAAAAGACAAATTTTTTTATTTTTTTATTTAATTAATACCCACACTTAACATGTGTTTTTAAAGGTAAAAAAGGCATATTACTATGTGTAGCCCATATTGAACATATGGAGGAATAACCAAAAGTGAGTAGGAGCTGAAATTGGATTAACAATTGTGAACTTTGGACGCTTTCTACGATCCTTTCTAGTTCATGAGTTTAAAGCATTCAAACCAATCTCTCACATTATTCACAAATTTAGGATAATGTCCACTTGCTCTTATAAGTGACACTGGCATCTCATACTTATTTAGTTATTGTCACATCTTCAATGCAGTCTTGGAATCCTTACAGATTTTTTAAAAAGATGTTTATTTGGGTAAAATTGATAAATATGCATATATTTTGATATTTGTTGGTTGTAATTGATTTTGGCCCATAAAACAAACAAAAAGAAAAGAAAAAAAGAGAGAGTAAAATGCACTAAAGAAAAAAAAGAACAAGCCCAACCACATATATTTAACTTATCCGTGAGATAATTCACATATTTTAACATAAATCTCTAGATTATTTAAGATCTAAACTAAATAGAAGTAATAAGATCCCAATCGTTGAAGGAAAATAAATCCTAAAAGGAAAAATATTATAAATAAAAGATCATATAAGAAAGAAAGATCCAGATTTCTGAATTATAAAGCAGATACTTTTACTCGATGTGTTCAAATGTATGTTTTATAATTTTGGGATGTATATTTCACGGTTCCGTTTTTGGATGTAATATATTATGCCGTTGCAAAAAAACATACAAATTTTAGCACCCGAAACTAGAAAAAGACTTTTAGCTATTTATTCTCTTACTTGCAACAAAAAAGAACTCATACTTTATTAAAGGTTATTGATTATTGATATTCTAAAAACATAAAGAAATTAGCAATAAATAATTATAAATTTCAAAAAAAAATTGATCAATACATGTGAATTAATTCGACTTGATTTTGTGATAATGAAACCAGGTGATGCTTTACCAAAAATTTGATTCTAAAAAGTTTAGTTTGGTATTTCGGTTTTGATTATTATGCTCATAGTTATACATTGTCTTTTTTTTTTGAAGATTTAACTAAAATATTGATTGTCAATTGTTTTCGTTCTTTTGAAAATTATATTTTTTGAAAAGAAGTTTAAATCAATTTTTTTTGTCAACGACAATCATATAAAGTGCAATACTGCACAAACCAAGGTTCAATACAATCAACTATAACCTGTCTATTTAATAAACATGGCGAGAGCATCAGCCCTATAGTTGAGATTATGTGGGATAATCGAAAGAGAAGAAAACGACAATAAACTGCGGAGTCGTGCAAAATCTTCTTGGTAAGGTAGGAAAGCTGGCCATTCCCCCGGAGTATCAAAAATCTGCACCACCACCTCACAGTCCGTCAACATCTCTACCTCCAATGCATGGATAGTCACCATCGATTCCATAGCCCAAAGTACAGCCTCGACCTCTGCGTGTAGCGCTGATAAACTGTGATTAACACTCCGAGCACCCGAACAACACCCCTCCATCGAATCTGGAAAACTGAACCACCCTAGCCCAGTTAATCGGTATGTCGTCTTCTAGGAAGCGTCCACGAAATATTTGACTGTGAACCCTGAATAGGTTGTAGAAGGAAAAATCCAAGTGGATTTTTGTGTCTCGGTATAACTCAACAGGGGCGAGTCCATTGAACCAATGGTCGTAATCGAGTCTATGACCATTCTCTATAGTCTGCCTTCGACCTAGTTATGATAGTACGAGGGTCAATATCAATGTTAGAGAAATAAAATTTGTTTTTGGCTTTCCAAATGTGCCAAATCAGCCAAGGAAAATATTGGAGATCACCAATATCAGGTAATCTCCAGAATAAATAATCCATGTTATACCAGATAGAATCCCCTGGAAAAATATGTATTGCAGATGGGATGTCCAATAGGACCCAAGTCTAGAGTGTCAGAGGACAATTAAAGAGAACATGATTAATAGTCTATGTTTCTGCTCCACACTTTAAACACTCCACATTACATCTAATTCCCCGTCGAATAAGGTTATGGTTCACGACAACACTTCCTGACAATATTTGCCACAAGAAATGTTGTATCTTATTTGGTGCATTGATTTTCCACAACTTCTCATATAATGCCTGAAAATTTGGACCATGGCAACGACCTCGAGATGCGAGGTAGTTGTCTCGACTAGGTACACTGACTTTACGGTATACCGTCCTGTCCTGGTGAATAGCCAACCCCAATAATTCGGGCATTGACATCGTGGAATATTGATGCCTAGTATGTATTGGACGTCAATAGGATAAAAATATTGGCGGACCAATACCTCCTTCCAAGAACCTAAATGGTGATCAATAAACTGATCCACTGTCAGGTCAGGAAACAAAGAAAGGGAAGTCTGTTTTGCCGGTCTGGGTACTTTATCTGGAATCCAAGGGTCTATCCAGACCTTTGTATTTCTACCATCCCCTAACCGTCTAATGACACCTTTAGCGACCAAATGTTTTGCCGATAAAATGCTCCGCCAGCCATAAGACGAGTTAGCCCGAAGTGGCACCGTCAATAGACATATGTCTTTAAAATAACGACCTCTTAGAACCCTGGCCAACAATGACTATGGGAAATCTAGAAGTCTCCAAAATTGTTTTGCCAATAAAGCCGAGTTAAACTCCTCTAAAACCCAAAAACCTAGTCCACCTTCGGTCTTAGGTTTGCACACCTTAAGCCATGTCTGCCAATGAATCCCCTTCGTGATCCGTGAATTAGACCACCAAAAATCTGCAATGGCAGAATTCAACTGGCCGACGACCATCTTAGGGAGTCTATAACAAGACATCACGTACGTAGGCAAGGCTGTCAAGACCGACTAAATCAAAACCTCCTTGCCTGCTTTCGAAAGAAATTTTGAGGACTAGCTATTAATTCTATCCTTGAGCCTCTCACGTACAAAAGCAAAAACTTTCGTCTTTGCCCCTCTAATACTTTCAGGTAACCCTAAGTAAGATCTCACACCTCCCACGTTATGAATCCCAAGGGATCGATGCAACTTTAATCTATCACAAGCATGGAGTCCCTGGCCAAACTGAATAGACGACTTTTGGAACTTTATCTGTTGTCCAGAAATCTGTTCATATTCTGTAAGAATCTTTAGAATCTGCTTCAATTCATCTATTGATGCTTTACAAAAGAATAGGCTATCATTGGCGAATAATAAATGTGAAATCGCCGGACTAGTCCGCGCAATAGAGATTCCTGTTAATAATCCTCTTTGTTCTCCATCTCTTAACCTTGAGATAAGCATTTCTGTACAGAGAACAAAGATATAAGGCGATATAGGATCACCTTGTCTTAGACCTCGGTGTGGTATTATACGTCTCCTCGGGGCGCCATTTAATAAAAAAAATATTCTACACTCGTAATACAAAACATAATACATTTAATCCATGCTTCGCAAAAACCCAATTTTTGTAGCAAAATCGTCACAAAATTCCACTCAACTCTATCATAAGCCTTACTCATATCCGTCTTAATGGACATGTATTTGCCCCTGATCGCTCTATTAGTCCGCAAGGCGTGGAACATTTCCTGAGCAATCAAAATATTATCTGAAATGTTCCTCCCCGCAACGAAAGCTGATTGCGTCTCCGAAACTAGTTTAGGCGACACCCTCCGCATATGATTACACATCACCTTGGATATAACCTTATATGCCACATTACATAAACTAATTGGTCAAAACTCCGACATCCTAATTCGACGGGAAATTTTTGGAATAAGATAAATATTTGTCTTATTTAAACGTCGTTCAAAGTAACCATGTAATAGAAAGTTATTAACCAATTTAACCAAGTCATCTTGTATCAAGTCCCACATTTCTTGAAAAAATAATGTTGTCATCCCGTCTGGTCCAGGTGCTTTACTAGAGTCCATCGAAAATAGAGCCTGGCGAACCTCCTCAAGAGTGGCTTGCCTCATCAAAATTTGATTATCCAGGTCATTGACCTTGGATTCAAGGTTATCCAAAACTACAGTAGAGTCCCCAGTATTAGAGAAAAGTTTCGAGAAATAGTTTGTCGCTTCTCGAAGAATATCATCCTCCTTGGCAACCCAAGCATCCGCACTCGAATAAAGTCCAACTATACGATTACGGGCTCTTCGGTGCTTTGTTTGGGCATGGAAATATTTGGTATTTTCATCTCCTTCTCTTAACCACTTGTTCCTACTTTTCTGTTTCCAGTAAGCCTCTTCTTCATTATAAGCTGACTGTAACTCCACATTGATTTGCATTAGTCTATCTGGATCACTGGACCCATTGTTCTTCAGATTCTCCATCTCCTGTTTCAACTTATTGATTTTGAGTTGTCCAGGTTCGATATTGGTGTGCCTCCAGTGTGAGATATCACGGTGGCTAACCCTCAGTTTATTATCTAAAAGCTTCCTTCGAGTGATTAACCTTCCAACTTCTATGAATAGTGTCTATAAATCCAGGTTTTCCAATCCACCGTCTATCAAAAATAAATTACCGTTTCCTGGACACTGTATTATCTGAAAACCTTCCTAAAATCGGTATATGACCAGAGCCTATCATTTCCAGATATTCTACCACTAAGTTAGGAAATAAATCATGCCACTCTGCATTCCCAAAAGATTTATCTAGAACACATCTTATTATACCATTATGCCGGACACCCCGCCATGACTAGATATTTCCAAGTTTAGGGAAGTCAATCAGACCACAATCCCGCAACATCTGATTAAATGTTTCAAATTGTGATAATGGTCTTAGGGAACCACTTGATTTCTCATGATTCCGAGTGAGCTCATTAAAATCTCATGTTACTAACCAAGGTCCTAAACGTTGAGTACCTAGTCTTGTTAATCGTTTCCAGACATAATCTCGTCTATTCTGAACCGGTTCCCCATATAAGAATGTAATAAAAGCTTGCGTGCCATTTAATGTCGTCGTTATGTCGATCATATTATGATCTTTATAATTTATAGTAACATTCATATAATCCTTGTATAGTAATGCTAAACCCCCACTTGTACCAATCGGTTCAACTGTAGATAATAGACTATACCCAAGATGACGCTGAATTTTTTCCAAAAATATAAAATTATTTTTAGTCTCTAACAGAAATAAAAATTCAGGCATATAAATTTTCCAAATGTCTCTCAAATAACCAATTGTAACTTTGTTTCCTAAACCTTGGCAGTTCCAACAAAGAACATTAATCATTAAATTTAGAATTTCATAGGACTCTTGTCTTTATATTTAGTCAAAACCTCCTTGGACAGCCGGCTAGGTTTGAGTAGGAGAAAATAAACTAAGAAATAACGATTATGCTTTCTGCGTTAATTTACCCTCGTATTTATCATTTATTCTACTGATAAGATACATATCTTTCCCAAAAATTAGGCTTTCCTCAAAACTTAAACTTATCTTAACACTACGAATGTTGAATACATAATTAATCTTAATGTGCTTCAAGCCACATACACTATCTCGATTCACGAAATACATAAATATAATTAGAAAAAATTTACATAATATTTCCTGAACAATCTTAAACCAAAATGGACCACTTGCGAAACTGAGTGGCAATAGGCCATGATCTTCTCTTGTTTCCCACTTTTCTAAAATCTTAAATCCACCATTATCAGGCAGGGCCATTGCTTGTCCCAGCCAACCCACATTAACCTACCAAAACAGATGACAACATGACACCAATCCTGGAGATAAAAAAAATAAAAGTGATGACTAATTGCTGCGATTTCCTCCGATGTGTACCAGAAATATACTTTAAACGGCAACTAGTAAAAAATATCCCTACTTTTATGATCATTCGAATTCTTGATATTGTCAATTTTAATATCCCTACATAAATCACATAATATCTATTCTCGAGCAAAGTCGTTGCTGGTACTAACCATTGTGTCGGGAGTGCCTTTAACTCTTCTCTCTTTATTTTCTTGCCAACTAAGTCTGCTAGGACTGCAATAATAAGCTTCCTCCTACAAAAAGATCCATAATAGGAAATTCTTATTATTATCAACCTATATTAACACCAGAGGACCATTGTAAGTCTGATATACTTATCAAAGAAACACCAAAACTTAAGACCGTGTACACCAAGACATAACATACGAGTTATCTCACCATTAACTACAGTTATGAACAAAACCAATAATGAACCATAACTTATAAACAAAAAGGCTCTTCTCTGTACATCAACTTTGACATAAACTATTGATCGTAACCTTCTCTCAATGAGAATAACAATCACCATTATAACTAAAACCTTACTTACCAATTGACACATTCGTTCTATCCCATTTTGAGTAGTCAATACTGACCTGGCTTTCTCAAATGCCTAATGTGTGTCAACCACCACAAAGGATCTCATACTCATTTCCATTTCCATAATACTAAGATAGACATCACACAACATTTCTTGTGGACAGCCTATGTACTCGACCGACGACATTTGTTCAACAAATCTTTGACTTACTGAACCCCAATGTTGTCTTTGTGGTCGTCCAATATATTTCAGAATCATAACGACAACACCCTCAGGGAAGGTAATATTATCCCTTACGATGTTGTCGTTCATCCAAATTCCAAACTAGAAAATCCCCGATAACCTTTTACCACAATTCCAAATCAAATCCATTTAATCCACCCTAATCTAAATCTGAACCGACTAATTCGTCGGGATAATCTACTATAACCAAATTCATCGTCTTTAACACAAAAAACACTCAAATCTTCAACACACCGACATGAAATGGAGAGTAAGATCGAAAAAACTTATTTGGAACTGTGATGATTCGCGAGTCCCCCAAGATCCACTTCAACAATTATTGAATCCAAAGGTAGATCCGCTCCGTCAAATATCCAAACCCTAAAACGATTTACGGTGGAGTTTACGGAGAGCCCAAAGTCGAGATCTACCCAACGTGTACGAAGACCTAGTCGAAACCCTCAGATGAAAACCAGATCTCGCGCCGTCACCAGAAAAATCCCTTCGCTGCAGATTACTTGCCTGAAATCGCTCCTTATGACCTCTTAAAATCAAATTTAATTTTATAAGTTTTGACGGAAAAGAAAGAAAAAAAAAAAACTTATGATTTTTTTTGCTAAAACAAAATTAAAAGATTTATTTTGAAATCCAATTTCCTCGGAAATTACACAATTTGACCCTCTGGAAGCTTCGTCATCATCTTCATCTTCTCAATTTCAACCGTTTACAGAACAAAGCTTGATTTCGTTTTCATCTTCATCCTCTCGTTTCAGGGTTAACATCGACGATTAGCTTTCATGTCCGGGAATACCAATTGCACCGTATACATAGGTAACTTCTCTTCCAACTTTTCCATCTGTTCATAAAGTTGTTAAAATTTCCGGCGAATTTGAATCAAAATCTTCATTTGAAAACAGGAAATGTAGATGAAAGAGTAAGCGATAGGGTTTTGTATGATATAATGATTCAAGCTGGAAGAGTAATCGATCTACACATTCCTCGTGATAAGGAAACTGATAAACCCAAAGGCTTTGCCTTTGCTGAGTATGAGACTGAAGAAATCGCCGATTACGCTGTTAAACTCTTCTCTGGTCTTGTTTCTCTTTACAATCGAACTCTTAAGTTTGCTGTGAGTCTTCTCTCTCTCACTCACTTTCTCTGTTTAACTTCTGATTTTGTGAGGATCCTGAATTTGCTTGGTGAAATAGATTTCTGGACAGGATAAATCACAATTCAATTCATTATCTGGTACTAATTCCGGTCACAGAACAAGACCTCATCAGTCTCTAGCTTTCGAGCATTCAGATAGAGCTCATCATCATCACTCGGAGAGATTCTCATCACATTTGACTTCACCACCTTCTTCTCTGCCTCTGGATTACACACGAGGTTTGTTCATTTGTTTTACTTGATTAGCCTCTTTATTCATCGAACAAACCAAAACAGATTGAAAGCTTTCGTTTTGACAAATTGTAGATGGATGTCTCAATGTGTGATTGGTTTTGTTGTTGAGTTCTGAGAATTTAGCTACTTCTTATTTTGCCCAATTCAACACAAAATTAAGAACTCAACAACCTTTGGTTCAATCTAATTTGTCTTACCAAAGTGTGAGATATAATGTTACTTTGGTTTGTTTTTGCAGAGCCACCTCCACCAGGAGTATCGACACACTCTGATGGAGCCAGTTTGGATTATACTAGAAGGGTTCTTGGTTCAGGACTTGATATTCTCAACCATTCTAGACCACGTCGCTACTGAACTAGTCATAACAACTTCATTTTTTCTTCTTCTTAGATTGGTTATATGATTATCAAAATGAAGAGTCATGATTGTTAGTAACCATTAAAAGATAAACACAGCAAACTGGAAGTGTGGTAGGAACAAATGTGATCTTATTATCTTCTAAATGACAGATATTTCTGTGTTGTTTATGACAAATTATATTTCTGATTGTTGCCAATGAAAATAAGAACGGGATTTAAAGATATGGATGCATTAGCCGCCACTTATTGGAGGTATGATCGCTAACTCATCTCTGTGTTTAACAATGGCGGAATCAGTTGTATATTCCTCGTTCAAAGCAAGAACCACACAGCCACGTACCTCTTCTAAGCTTGGAAACTTGAGCACTAACTCGTCCATACATTTCTGTGTGGTACTACCTGAAGGCATCTTCAGTGTTAAATCAGGCACTCCTGTGAGCTCCCGTGCTCTGGCGAATAACAACACTTTGATCTCGACTGATGAAGTGTTGTCATCGCTCTCAATCTTTGTAAGCTTTTTGTCCATGACCAACGAGAAACCCAAAGCACCTAAAACACACACAAGAATTAAGTCTCAAGACAAAAAGGAAAAAGAGACGAAGCATCGAGTCTTCAAGTGTGAATTGTCTTTACTCTTGATTATTAGAGCTGACAAATACTGGAGACACAAACTGAGACATTGGTTTGTAAAATAAACCACAAAGACATATTCAAATACAGTAGGTAAATCTTTGATTCTCAATGAACCAAGACTGACACTGATCTAAGTAATGTTACTCTTCATTCGCTTCCTATGTCTCTTAGCTGTCTAAAGAGCTTAACTTTGAACTGAGTTCTCACGTACAGTAGTGCCTATGCTTTTCAAATGAAGAACTTTTATGAATATTGGAGCTTACCAGGAGCCTGATGTACTGAAACAACGAGAGTCGATTGCCAAAGAGTTGGATGAGAGGGCTAGAAATTGAGCTCAAAATTGTGATTCAGAGCACAACTTGGCAGCAAAACCTGAAGAAATGAAGATCAATAAAATTAAAAATAAGCAATGGAATCGAGTCTGATCAAAGAGAGCATGATGATCAATCACCAGAAGAAGGACAAGAAGGAAACTTTCGTTGACTCAAAGCATAGTGCAGAAATCTCGATATATAACAAGAAAATTCACATTTTTAAACATGAACCTGACTAATTAACAAATGAACCATTTTTTACCAAAAAAAGAGAGAAGAAAAGTAAACAGAGAGATTGGATTTATGAACAACTGCCACAGAGACATGGCCAGAGAGTAAATTGGATATCTGATTGAACAAACCAAGTAAAATATTTAACTAAGAAGCGATGATTCAATTACTATGCATTTGAGCTGGTTAAGTCAAGAATTTGATTTTCGCAACCAGAAAATTCACTTATGCTTCTAAAACGAAGAAATTCCTCTAGCTATATAAACATGAAAGAAGAGTTTATCGGGATGATTGATTAAAACGAACCGTGAGAGTCGATCACCGGAGAAACCAGCCGGAGATTTCGGTGACAGAGCTCGGAATCGCGAAGCCAATCCACAGACTCTGTTAGAACAAAAATAATTATAGTTGAAATATCAATTATTTGTGCTATAGCAAAAATATCAAAACGACATATAGATTAGCTTTTTGTACTGGTATGGGCCAGATAAACGAAAAGCACCAGAATTTCTCCCCCACTAAAGGCCCAAATAAAAAGCCCATTATATTCAAATGATATTAGCAAGTAAGATCCACTTATTATATAAAGGGTATCACTCGTTCTTCTTCCTTCACTCATTATTTTTCTAACGGTCCTTTGCCTGCAATTTTATGTGAGTTTCACTTGAATAAAGCAACTCGACTCAATGAAAAGTTCATAAGCGTAACCAATGTTCCTCTGATCCTAAAAGAGGAAAGCCCTGATTACCAATGGCTAAGAAGTAGATTACCAAGAAAATACTTGAGAAATACACAAAACAAAAGACCTAACACACCTAAATAGGCAGATCAAGGCTATAGTAGATGTTGTAACCTCCTATAATAAATAGAGGAACTCATTGATAGTATTATGCAATCAACTACCGAGTGATCGTTAAAGCATTTATGATTCGAGTATTTGGCTAAGTAAACTCATAAGGTGACAACCAGAAGACACCTGGAAAAACTGTATAGAAGAGTTTAGATGCAAACACATGCCTAAATGCATTTCACTAGCCATATCACAGTAACTATCAACGCGGTCTCTAATCCTCAGCTTCTGCAACCAGGATAAAAATAGTCAACACCATTTTCCTTGATCCTGAATTGAAAATTCTGCAACTTGTTCCTCGAGCTTCCTCGAGCTGAGTTAATTATCCCCTTGTTCAGAACAGTCAACTGTGTATTCAATATCAAACTCATTCAGACACCAGTAAATCATCAAACAAAATGTTCAGTTAATGGTGTTGAGGAAAAAGAGTATTGTGATTACTTGGCCATGCACATCATTTGCTAATCCAGAGGCTAAAGGTCCTGCCTTTATCACAACATCCGCAAGGCACACCATTTGTAGCAAAAATGCAGGCCTATCCATGCTCTCATATATATCTTCGTGATTGAGAATGACCAATGAACAATACTGTCTTTAGGGAAACATATAGAATGGTCATTAAGACTCAAAAGAAGAAAAGCCCTTTAATGTACACAACTGAATCTCTGGCTTACACTTTCAGAAGTCAAGGTGTGGCAGTAGTGCAGGAAATCCAAAACCTGATCCGAATTGCTGCCGGTTGCAGCAATTTCTAGTAGAGACATGTCATCAACCATAACGGTTATGTTACTATTAGTTACACTGCGCAACTTTTGAACAGTATCTTGTATCTCCAGAAATAGTTTCACAACTGCATTCAAATTGTCTTCTGTTCCTTCATCATCTGCTAAGAGAAATAAAGCAGTCATTGGCACCTTACCAAAAAGGTATGAAGATGACAACACAAAACACTATAACGCCATTACCAAGTAGATGAAATAATAAATGTAACTAAAAATCTAATCTTTATAAATTCAGAAACTGATTTGCAGCTAACAGAGATAATTGCAACTTTATTGCTTCAAAATCATAGCTTACAAAGAAGATCTGATGATCAAATAATTGAGATCACCAAAAACCGAAACCAAAAGTTAGGAGATTTGCTCTAGAATCTCCCAACTCTCTCTTACTTCAAACAATCCTAAATACCAAGATCCTGCCACATGTCTGTTTAGACCTCCAAGTATGATTCAACAAAGACAAACTAACTTGTTAACCGACTGATATGACATTAAGCATTGTTGAAACTCTACTATTATCTTCCTTACAAAGACATCCCCACTTTGTCTGGACAACGAAAAATGAAGAATCAAATCATTTGTTTACCTGATAAACTCACCTGAGCACTTCATCAGACGCATGTCGAAGAAAACCAATCGATTGTTTGTCTTTTGTGTGGCTAAATTGCATCCCTGGACATAGTAAGACACTGAGAATCCTTGTAGATCAAAAAGGATACAACTTTAATGTAAAAAGCCATGAATATAGACTTATAACAGAGAAAAGATCGAATCTTTTACCAGTTTACGGAGGATTCTTTCATAGTGAGAGAAAGGGCGAGCAAAAGCGATAAAGATAAGTGCGTCGGAGGAATGAGAGGAGAGAACACGCTTCATGAGCTGGTGAAGCACAAACGAACCACTTGTCTCTACACAGTCCTCAATTAAAATTACCTTTCCACTTAATGGTGATTGATCAGCTAGCAGCTGCTCATCAAACCCTAAAGCTAAATCCAAAAGATTCGCAGATCGATCCATGTTGAATTTGGTAATCGAGCGACGACGGAGAAGGGGACAAACAAAAAAATAAACTTGAGGTTTCAAAAGAAATTAGGTTTTTGCGAAATGAAAAAGAGATATTTATTTAAATGTAAGACCTTTAGTTTTGATAGAATCTAGTTTATAAACCCGGAAGAATATAGTTTTATAATTGAAGTCCCTGAACTTCAGCTTTTTACTCAATTAAACTCTTTGTTAAGTTCCCAATCAATTAAACTCTTTGTTTGTTCGTAAGAACTTGTTAAGATGATTGAATCTTGGAAATTAATAGAGGATAAAAAAAATCAAATAAGTAGAGATAGTTGTTGGCAAAAGACATTTGTAACAAAAAGTATTTTAATATTAATTAGTGACGTCTGCATCAATGTAATTTAGAAAAAATAATTTTATTTAATTTATTTTATAAATTATGCAATATTTATAGTTTTTTTTTGTCAAACGACAGATTATATTCACACCAACTGGTTGGCTCAATAGCCAAATTCCTATATAATGTACGCAGAAGAATTCGATCCTGAGTTATGTAAATGCGATGTCTTAGGTGGACTTACCATCTGATATTAGGCTGGATGTCATTTGTTATTTATAGTTTAATATTCTTAAATACAAAATAAAAAAAATAAAAAAATAGAAAATAAATCAATATAAAGTGTAGATATAATTTTTAAGATAAATATTTATAATATCAAATGGTTTTATATATTAAAATGGAATACATTTTCATTTTGGCTTTGTTATAAACTATATGATAAATTGAACCTATGGACCGACAATTTTTTTTACTAATCCTAGTAATTTGATTATGTTTTCAACAATTAAAAGCAACTTCATGGCCTAATCAAATTAATTTTATTGTCAAATTAAACGCAACTTCATAACCAAATTCTCGAGTCAAATCCTTAATCAGTTAATCCTTATTTCAGGAATTGTGATTAATTGCAGAGATGAGGTTTGTGAGTCACGTTCTAAATCCCCTTTTCCTTTACTTGTGAAGTGTTGAGTGAAGACCCCGTCTTTCCACTGAAAGAAGCTACACGCTCATTGATTCGGAAAGTAATGATTGTGAATTATATTTATGAATTCGATTTCATTAACGGGTTTCAAAAAAAAAATTTTGTCAACGGCAAATTATATTGGGCCACAATTGGCCGGCCTAATAACCAAATTCCTACATAATGTAGGCGGAGGGACTCGATCCCTGGTTGTGTAAATGAGTTGATTTATGTGGACTTACCGCCTGCCACTAGCTCAAGAGCCATTTACATGAGTTTCAATTTAAATGAGACGGAATTTGATTTTCAATTTTGGATTTTGTTTTCAGTGACATAGAGATTGATTTCAATTTCAAATTTTGTATTTGTGATTCACATTCTAGTTTTTGAGTTTGATTTCAATTTCAATGAGTGAAAATTAAATCATCTAATATGTGTTGACATTGCTGAGATTGAGATTTGGAAATGGGATTATATTTTTTAAATCTTTTAGTAAAATAAACTCGTTCTTCTTAATTGTAAAATAGATACAAATGTGGTTTATATACAATTGAGAATCAAAACTGGTACATCAAACCGATATCTAATGCATATACAATCTGTACAAAATAGAAAATGTCTATATACATTGAAAGTCCTCCTCAAAATAGGGTAAACATGTTGAAAAGACCCATTTTGCTAACCAACTTCTTAAAGACAGTTGGGTATAAACGGTTTGGTGAAGGGATTGGCTAATTGATGTTCAGATTTGACATGAAGTAACTTGAAGAAACATGCAATTAACCTTTCACAAACATTATGACAATTCGATTCTATATGTTTAGTCATCTCATGAAACATGAGATCTTTAGTAATGTGTATTGCAGCCGTGTTATCACAAAAAAAGAATAGTCGGCTTGGAGAGTGGAATACAAAGCTCCTAAAGAAATTGAGTAAGGTAAATCAATTCATCAGAAGCAAATAAGAGAATTCTATACTCAACTTCTGCAGAAGATTTGGAAACAACTTGTTGCTTTTTGGATTTCCACGATATGAGGGATGTACTAAGGAAAGCACAAAGGGAAGTGAATTTGCGTGTATCGAGTCAAGAAGCCCAGTTAGCATATGCAAAGAACTAATGAAGTTCTGAACTAGAAGAGTAGAAGAGTCCTTGTTTGATGGACCCTTAATGTAATGTAAGATCTTGTGTGCAAACTTCAAATGACTAGTACGAGGAGCCTTTGAGAATTGACTGAGTTTATTCACTGCAAATGTAATATCGGGTCTCGTAAAGGTACATAAGGCGACCAATGAGTCGTCGATAAGACTTAGAATCAAAAAAGTAACAACCAAAGTCTTTGGAGAGTTCAATACTCGAATCCATAGGAATAGGAGATGGTCTGCAACCAAGCAAACCAGTTTCATTAAGAAGATCCAGAACATACTTTCTCTGACTGATATGAATACCTGCAATAGATCGAGCAATCTACAAGCTTAGAAAGTACTTAAGAGAACTCATATCACGCAACTTAAAATGAGAATGTCACTGTGACTTCAATAAGTCTACCTATGCATCATTATTACTTGCAATGATGATACCATCAACATAAACCATCACACAAAGAAACAAACCACCTTGCACCTTGAAGAAACAAGTATGGTATGATTGAGATTGAATAAAACCAAGAGTTGTGAGTATTGTAGAGAATTTGAGAAACCACTATTTGAATTCTTGTTTAAGCCCATAGAATGATTTCTTCAATTTGCAAACAAGATTAGGAGGCAAATTGTCCCCCTTTATTGATATATATCCTAGAGGAAGCTTCATATAAAACTCTTCATCCAACTCTCCAGTAAGAAAAGCATTGGACATATCAAGCTGATGAGGAGATATATTGTAAATGGTTGCAATGGCAACTAGAAGTTTCACAGATGTGAGTTTAGCTACATGAGAAAATGTGTCGATATAATTGATCCCTTCCTGTTGGGTATACCTTTTTGCAACCAGACGAGCCTTATACCTTTCAATGTTTTCATCAGAATTATATTTGATCTTATATACCCACTTACAACCTATACTTTTCTTATCAAGAGGAAGATTGCATATTTCCCAAGTGAGAGTATCTTCCAAAGTACTAATTTCCTTATCAATAGCTCCACACCAAACAATGAATTCTTTTGCCTCAGTGTAGGTATTGGGTTCTTTTTCTTGTGTAAGGAAACCAAGAATGAAAGATAAACTTTAACACTTTATCAAAAGAAAGGAATTGAGAAAGTGTATATAGAGTAGAGGAGTCTACTGAATTATAGTAGTAGTCCTGAAAATAAGCTGGGTTTTTTTATCTCCTATGTGATGTTTGAACAGAAAGTTCATGGACATCTTTTATAGTGTCTGTGGAAGGCAATACATCTACAGAGGGGAAAGGAACAGAAGGTACCTTACCAAATAAATCAGATGGCATAGGAGACTGCAAGTCAGGGAAAAAGGATAGAGATTTATGCGATAATCCCGACTTTGCAAAAGGAAAAAGAGACTCATGAAAGACAACATCTCTATAAATAAATATGTCATTCGTCTCAATGTCTAAGAGACGAAATCATTTCACTCCAGATTGGTAGCCAGTGAAAACACAAGCACAAGCTCTGGGATCAAATTTGAGACGATTATGAGTTGAAGATGATGCATAACAAAGACAACCAAAGACTTTTAATTGAGGATAGTCATGTTTCTTGTTAGTGAACAACTCATAAGGACTCTTGTTGTCTAACACAGGGGTAGGAAGACGATTTATAAGATGAACTGCAACTAATATACAGTCAACCCAATGCACAGAAGGAATATGAGATTGAAAGATAAAAGATCTAGCAATGTTTAGAATGTGTTGATTCTTTCTTTCAACTACAGGATTTTGTTATGGAGTTTTAGGGCAAGATTGATAGTGAATTATACCCTTATATGCAAAGTGAGATGTGAAATTTAGTTCATGACCATTGTCAGATCTAACTCCCTTAACCCGAGTATGAAACGGTGTCTCTACCATATTCAAAAAACTAGGAAAGATATCCAAGACATCTGATTTATGTCTAAGAAGATAAACCCAAGTTGATCTACTATAATCATCCACAATTGTGAGGAAAAACTTATATCCGTCACAAGTGGGAGTTAAATAAAGTTCACATGTGTCAATATGAATCAAGTCAAAAGGAGAAGAACACTTATTATTTCTGGAAATAAAAGGTAAGTGTTTCAGTATTGAAAGATGACAAACATGACATGGATCCAAAGATCTGTTTTTCTCAGGTAGAAACAACAAAGTAGACATAGACTCTAATTTGATATGAGAAGGGTGACAGAACCGCTTATGCCATTTATCAAAAGTGCAGAAAGTAGCAGCTAGAAAAACATTAACAGAAGAGGAAGACACGAATTGGACATCCACGAAATAAAGATTAGCCACTTGTTTACTTATTCCAATCGTTAATCCCTGAGTAAGACCCTGAAGTACAGAACAATCAGGGTCGAAATAAATTCGACAGCCCATAGATTGAGTAAGACAACTCACTCTGAGAAGACTGAATTTGAATTGAGGGATATAGAGAATATCTTTGAGAATGAAAGGACTACCCAATGATATATCTCTTATCCCAACAATTCTCATTAAACTACCATTATGAAGAGTAATAGCAGTATTATGAAGAGGACGATAAGAAATGAAAGAGGATTTATCATGAGAAATGTGACTAGTTTCCCCTGTGTCAATAACCAGACCATCACTAACAACATTATTGTTATCAGCAGAACAAATGTAATGCCTACCAAGACCAATAAAAGAAAGGATATAAGGATAAAAAGTACCAAGTGTTGGGCATATATTGGTTTTGGTAGAAGAAGGGGTTGAAGACACTGAGAGAAAATGAACTTTATGTTTAGATGTAGAACCAGAGACTTAAAGCTTTGAACTGAGGAAGACAACTAGTTGTTAAGTCTGGTCAGAGGATATTTCTGCTGCTAAATTTGGTGTTGAAGGTGGTGGAGTCTGAGCACATTTATTAGAAACTGTATCAGTAACATTACTAGAAACACCAACAACTCCTTGTATTGTCTTCTGTTTTGTGTGATATCCAACATGATAACCATGCTTCTTATAGCATATGTCCACAACATGACCAAGTTTCCCACAATAAGAACATACATGACGATCCTTGTGTTGTGTTATCTAAATATTTGGCACATGTTGTGTCACTTGAAATGCTGAAGCATCAGGTACAAATGGTATAATAACCCTAGCAGAACGTTGACTATCATCTGTATCAAGGAGATTGTACCACTGAGTTAAGTAGGTTATTTATGATCGTTAAAGAGAAGGAAAAGGGATACCTATCACATCGATAGGATTATAAATCCAATATTATTTCTAAGCAATACCAATAAACAACAAGATCAAAGAGATATAATGTTCGATCATGTAATATTAATCTTGACAAGAAATTATCTACATGATAAGATAAAATGTGTATCACAAACACAAGGGCTATAGCTCAGTTAGGTAGAGCACCTCGTTTACACGTGCGCCAAAGTTTTTCAGAGGAGTCCATCACGCAATCAAACTAATTGATTGATCTTATTAATAAATCGATGTCTTACTCCAGTACTTTTTTTGAGGAAAAAAGAGGAGAACAATAGCCTGACATTAGGTCCTATTAAAGTACCCCGTTAGGTAGGGAATGAATAGAACCCATCATTGATTTGAGATATTGATAGGGTGAATACCCAGTCTACTCAATGCTAGGCAGAATGAGTATAAGGAACTCAAAAATGATCTTTTCGTCCTATGAACCTTAAGGTGTATCAAGTTTCATGTTTGATTTTTTAATCAGGATGTTAGAGACTATATTTAACTTAAGTTGATCTAGACCAAAAGCAAACCTACGTCAAGAGAACCCAACCCTTCTTTGAAACACTTTGGTAGTTCTTCTGTATTGTATTAGAATTCAAAAATAATCAATCAGAGTACTTGGAACCATTTCTTATCTTTTTTTAAGAAAAAATATGGTAGACTAACTGATCTTTCTATCAGTTAATGAAAGAGCCCAATGCAAAAAAAATGCATGTTGGGTCTTTGAAAGAGTTCGAATCATTTTGATAATAATAAGTTCGAACTCTTTTACCGAGCAGGTCTACGGTTCGAATCCGTATAGCCCTAACTAAGAAATTGATTCTAATAAATCACATTAAAATCAAAATAATTGGATAATTTTTTTTTACTTATTTTGGTTCATAAAAAACATTCCCATATCATAAACCATAAGTCCTGGGGATCGTTCAGAATAAAACGGAAAACCTAATTTTATTTCAATGGAGCCAATCACTATCTATCGATATATCTAGATAGATACTTATTTATAATTTAGAATAAACTTTGTTTCTTCAGTAATTTTCATAGTTGTAAGTGGATTTTTTTATATGAATTTTCCTCGTTCACTGGCTACAATCAAAAAGTTCATAATACTTTCTTTTTTTGTATCCCCACTCAATCTTGGTTACTTTTTTTCTGACACGGCCTTGTTTAAAAATAAAAACATAAATCTAATTAAATTCAACCCAAATTAAATCTATCTAATACTAAGTAAGATGGGTATGCTAAAGTCTTACTGAATTTTTTGATACGTCATAATTTTAAAAACGAAGAGATTTTTCTAAAAATTTTTTTTAATAAAACATAAACAAAATTTCATAAACAGAAATAAAAAAAATTACTAGTTATTAATCATAATAATATTATATTATTAATATTAGAAACTATTAGTAATAGAAACATGGAAATATTAAGTAATAAGTGTACTGAAAATAAGATTACAATCAATAAATCTTAAAATGAGACGTCTACCACAGCAACCAAACGAAAAAAAATGATTCGATTAACCTGAATTTTGGTTTTGACTCAAGAGTTCGATATCCCTTGCCCAATCCACTCCGATTGGAATTGACTAAGCGGGTATTTTTTCCACATTCATAGGAGTTCGTCTATGTTTCTGCTTTACGAATATGATATTTTCTGGGCATTTTTAATAATATCAAGTGCTATTCCTGTTTTGGCATTTCTAATTTCCGGAGTTTTATCTCCAATTAGGAAGGGGCCAGAGAAACTTTCTAGTTATGAATCAGGTATAGAACCGATCGGGGATGCTTGGTTACAATTTAGAATCCGTTATTATATGTTTGCTCTAGTTTTTGTTGTTTTTGATGTTGAAACTGTTTTTCTGTATCCGTGGGCAATGAGTTTCGATGTACTGGGGGTATCCGCTTTTATAGAAGCTTTAATTTTCGTGCTTATCCTAATTCTTGGTTTAGTTTATGCATGGCGAAAAGGAGCATTGGAATGGTCTTAGTTCGTTTCCCGAATACTTGTACAATTATAATAAAAAAAGTAAAAAAAAAACCATTGAAACAATTATGAATTCCATTAAGTTTCCCGTACTTGATCGAACAACAACAAATTCAGTTATTTCAACTACGTTAAATGATCTTTCAAATTGGTCAAGACTTTCCAGCCTATGGCCGCTTCTTTATGGTACCAGTTGTTGTTTCATTGAATTTGCCTCATTAATAGGCTCGCGATTTGACTTTGATCGTTATGGGCTAGTACCAAGATCGAGTCCTAGACAGGCGGATCTTATTTTAAACAGCAGGTACAGTAACAATGAAAATGGCTCCTTCTTTAGTGAGATTATATGAACAAATGCCTGAACCAAAGTATGTTATTGCTATGGGAGCGTGTACAATTACAGGGGGGATGTTCAGTACCGATTCTTATAGTACTGTTCGAGGAGTTGATAAGCTAATTCCTGTAGATGTCTATTTGCCAGGTTGTCCACCTAAACCAGAGGCTGTTATAGACGCTATAACAAAGCTTCGTAAGAAAATAGCTAGAGAAATCTATAAGGATCGAATTAGACCTCAACAGGGTAATCGGTGTTTTACTACCAATCACAAGTTTTTTGTTGTACGCAGTCCGCATACTGGAAATTATGATCAAGAATTACTCTATCCACCATCATCTACTTCAGAGATCTCTACTGAAACATTTTTTAAATACAAAAGTCCAGTATCTTCCCACGAATTAGTTAATTAGGGAGGATTTTAGAGAATCAGAAAAAAATCTTCATAAATTAGAATTAATGGTAAATGTGAAATACTTATTTTATATAAAAAAGGTGTGGGGGAAATAAAAAAGATGCAGGGTACTTTGTCCGTTTGGCTCGCCAAACGCGGGCTGGTTCATAGATCGTTGGGCTTCGATTACCAAGGAATAGAAACTTTACAAATAAAGCCCGAAGATTGGCATTCTATTGCTGTAATTTTATATGTATATGGTTACAATTATTTACGTTCGCAATGTGCCTATGATGTGGCACCTGGTGGCCTCTTAGCCAGTGTGTATCATCTTACGAGAATCGAATATGGTGTCAATCAAGCGGAAGAAGTCTGCATAAAAGTATTTACTCACAGGAGTAATCCTAGAATTCCATCTGTTTTCTGGGTTTGGAAAAGTACGGATTTTCAAGAACGGGAATCTTATGATATGTTAGGAATCACTTATGATAGCCATCCACGACTGAAACGGATCCTAATGCCCGAAAGTTGGATAGGGTGGCCTTTACGTAAGGATTATATTGCCCCCAATTTTTATGAAATACAAGATGCTTATTGAATGATAAAAAATGAGCCTTAGCTTCTACAACTACAGACCTTCGCGGAATATTTTGAATTCGATTCTGATCAAACAAACAGAAGAATTGAGGTCTCGTTCATATTATTATATATAGCTTGATCTCCAATTTGAAAGATACTTTTTTTTTAATTTCGTAAAAGCCGAGCCAATAGGATGAACTAAAAAAAAAGAGTTCTGCATTATGAACTTTGTATCGCGCACATAACTTAGTCAACTTTAGTCCCATAACTTGAAAAGGAAAGCAATAAATGAGGGGGGGATACAATTCTATTTCTATACGTATCCAATGAAGCTTGGGGTATTTCTGCCCTTCAACTATAGATATAGAAGATATAATAGATATAGACCTTTTTTTTTTTTTTTAAGTATTATACATTCTTTTTGAACGGATGGATCCACAACATGAACAAAAAAAAGAGAGGGGGATAAAGGATGATTGCACTTTTTTTACTAAAGATACGTTTAATTTGAAGAATAGAAACTTATCAAAATTAATTAATCCTATGCCAGGAACCAGATTTGAACTGGTGACACGAGGATTTTCAGTCCTCTGCTCTACCAACTGAGCTATCCCGGCCATTACCGATATATCATTCTCATTGTACTAATGGTGACATAAGGATTTAAAGTCCTCTGCTCTACCAACTGAGCTATGCCAACCATTACTGAAGTACCATCCTCATTGCACTAATGGTGGCACAAGGATTTTCAGTCCTCTGCGTGAGCTATGCCAACCATTACTGACAAAGTGAGCTATGCCAACCATTACCGAAGTACCATCCTCATTGCACTACACTAATGGTGACACAAGGATTTTCAGTCCTCTGCGTGAGCTATGCCAACCATTACTGAATTGCACTAATGGTGACACAAGGATTTTCAGTCCTCTGCTCTACCAAGTGAGCTATGCCGACCATTACCGAAGTATCATTCTCATTTTACTAGATGACTTAGGTCTATGTCAACTAAAAGAAACTCAAAAATAGTAAATTAAAAAAGTTTTGGACCGGGAATTTCTTGGATCTTCTAAATAAAAGAAGACTTTCTAAGTTTGAAAATGAAAAATTATATAGATTATAAATAATTCAAATCGATATTTCTTTCTCATTTGTACGTGTATGATATATCCTACAAGACTTGTATCTAATCAGAAACTAAATTGTAGTTTGTAAAAGCGTAGGATGAATAAAAAAAATAATGAATTCTTGAATAACTAAAAAAAAAAAGGTAGGTGTCAAACGCACTCTCTCTTTTGGGGAGTAGAGTTGGGGATAGAGGGACTTGAACCCTCACGATTTTAAAAGTCAACGGATTTTCATCTTACTATAAATTTCATTGTTGTCAGTATTGACATGTAGAATGGACTCTATCTTTATTCTCGTCCGATTAATAAGTTCCACCAAGGATCTATCAGACTATGAAGTGAATCATTTGATCACTGAATAGTTGATTTTTTCTTAAACTTCGAATTGATTCACAACATTCCTATTTTGTTTATAAAATAAATAGAAATCGAGATTCAGGTCGTCATTTTTGAGATCTTTTGTGTTACCTATATTGTCTAAATATAGGTTTTTCTCCTTCATCCTTTTTGATTTGAAGTTTCGATCGAAGGATTCCTTTATCAACACAATATCAACACAAGGTAGTGAACTCCATTTGTTAGAACAGCTTCCATTGAGTCTCTGCACCTATCCCTTTTTTCTCGTTTTCTAAACTCCGGTTTGTTCGCGTAAACCAGGATT